>JBBPTN010000006.1:0-155321 GCA_038094075.1 Xerocomus spinulosus | reverse complement strand
CCTCCTCGACGCGTTTCCCGACCCCGACCCGTGTCTCTGGGCAGCCATCGCCCAGCTCGTCCACCCCCTCCCGCCCCATCTGCACGACCGCGACGTTCCCCTCTTGCACCCCGCCCTCCCCCTCCTCCAGCGAATACGAGACTCGCCCGATTTCTCCCTCGTCACGCTCGTGTCCCTCCCCAACTGTGTCCATCTACGCGACGACAACATCGCCAGTCTTCGTACTCTACACCGTCTGCTCGCCCTCGATCTGCGTGGTTGCTCCATCTCCTCCTACGCCCTCACTGCCCTCTCTCGGAGCCTCGTCGCGTCTTTGGACGATGACCTCAGGACTGGCCCTTGGGGCCTCAGACTACTCAGTCTTCACGGCTGTCCCAACATCGACGACGATGTCCTTTCTGTTCTCCACAAGTTTCCCCTTCTTTCTGTCCTTGGTTCGTCGTCGTCCACCCTTGACTTGTTCCATCATGTCCCGACACAATACCCCCAGACCTGCGCTTCACCCGCTGCACCCCAACCGTAGTTGACGCGTGTCTTTCCTCCCTTGGGTTCTGCCCTTGCTCTAACAATTCTCTTTTTCATCCCGCCCCACTCGCTCTGGCGATCTGCACCCTCGAAAAGATCGCACATACCGCATCAGATCCCGTATCACTCTACTCATGTCCTCCGCAGTCCGTCTTTCGCGTGCACATAGACGAGCTCGATTATCCTCTACCTCACGCAAGCAAAGTTGTCGCTGCCGATCGCACAAGTACGCGTCAGACAACCGTTCGGGCTGCCTCCTCTGAAGACACCATCGTCTTTATCCCGCCTTTCCGGAGACCAGCCAAAGACACATCAACTCCTCAAATCAAGTCATCTGGACCCGCTGATGCCGTCTTCGCCCTCCATATGTCGCCCTCCATCGACCAATCGACACATCCCGACCGAGCCTCGAATGTTTCATCATTCTATGAGAATGCATCGGCGCGGAACAAACGGTCTAGTACGAAAACTCTCCCCTTGTCTGCACAGGCGGTACAACCATCCAAAGGCGGCAAGTTGAATCCATTAGCTATTGCTCGTTTGCCACTTCCATGGAACACCCTCGACACCTACCACTCGCCGTCACCACCCGATCATCATGACAAGGTAACGTATCCTCGGGACACCTCCTAGAATAACGTTGAAAACCCGCGACAGAAGCGACCAGTTTCCTCCTGGACGGGCCAGGCACTTGACAAACCGCTCAAAGTCGACCTCGCTCGCTTGCACAAACGAGGTTCCGACACTGTTACCGACATGGTACATCGATTTTCAAGCAAACGAGTCAAGATCGAGAGCGAGTTTGCACTGGCAAAAGCGCGGGTGGTGTCTGCTAAACCACGCAACCCGTTTGTGAAAGACGTACAGTCGGTGTTTTCAAAGCGCTCTGAAGAGTGGACGTCACCGGTACATGGGATCCCAGAGGGAGAACCTGATACGCAATTGCGAATCTGCCATTCCCTCCCCTCCAGGCTGGGTGTGACAAAGACCTCCAAGCCATTGAGACCAATTACGACGCTCAAGCCACCGATACTTCCAAAGGAGTTGCTACCGCCATCACCTCGTTCTACTTTGAAACCCAAAAAGAGTTTGAAACAATCACGACTATCGTTTTCTCGAGAAGAAGGGGAGGAGGCACTTTGTTAGATAGATCACGTGAATGGATATTAGCCTTGATCAGTCTCTCGACTGTCCCTGCCATGGACTACTTTTCCAAGTTTTTGAGAACGACCGGTCATCCGTCTAAATCACCGCACGACCACGCTGGTGAATTCAACAAGTCATGGAATGTCATCAAGGTCTGTCCATCACCTTTGTGCTCGGGGCTGCCTTACACAGATCGCTGAGCAGTCTACGCTTGAGCATCCGGACGAGCGACAGCTCATGAGAGGGATTGAATCGACCAACGTTCCAGCTCATCTACAGTCAATGGTAGATGCCCTTGTGTGGGAGTCGTCGCGTACTGAGGAAGGGTCCGTGCTCCCTTTGTGCCTCATCCCCCTTGAAGTTGACTCTCATCAAGCGGTACTGGTGCCTGCCTAGAGTATCTCTTGAAGAACGGTCAGGCCTTTCCACGGCGCATAGGAGAGTGCCTCACATTCTCACCCAGATGTGCTGGGGACACTCGTTCGTCTCAGCGAGCCTGATCGTCCCTCGGGCATACAGGCAGAGGTGCTCCGTGCCGTACAGAACATGGTTGTCCTCATGGACGAACAATTTCTTGTCCATTCGGCTGTTCACAGAGCCGTGCTCAGACTCCTCCGTAACTGTGTCGGTGATGACCTACAAGAGCAGCTGGACGGTCGTAACAGAGTCATGGGAGCTGCAAAGAACGCTGTAAGAAGTCAGCCTTCAGAGTATGAATTTGACCGTGAGTCATGCATGCGCGGACGGGAGCCGTGGTTCACACTTCACTCAGTGGTCAATCTACTCTGCATATTGTGCAGTCGCATCCGTACCTATCGGGAGCTGCTCATGATATTCTTCCACGATAAACACTGGTACCGTTCCGAGCCTCTGTTTTCAGTGGAGGAAGAAGACGAGGACGAGGATGAAGGCGAAGATGTGGACCAAGCATATCCGGACGACCCTGATGACCGCCCCGGGCAAGCCTCCCCAACTCCGTCTCAAGTTACCATAACGTCTGCCATACGGAAACCAGAGTACGAGTTCCTGCTATTCAACTATCTTCTCCGCTTCGTGCATCGAGAGGGCCAAATCGGTGATTTCGCTCGCGCTGGACTCCTTTTCCTTATGGACGTGGCTATGTCCCCAAGAGGTCCCACGCACACACGAGATATGGGATCTGATCAAGCTGTTGATGATCCGATCACAGAAGCTGCCCTCGCACTTGCAGACTATATCGTGGACGGTGATTTCTCCGATGTTCTGGGTGCAGGCTTAAGTGCCGTTTACTCCTTGCTGCCCTTCAAACTTGAGATATGTTCTCCAGTGACCCAAGACACCAATCCAGCTGGTATGGTCCTTGGCAGCACTGGGCCGGCGGACGAAAAGGCAAAGGAAGATGCAGCGGATCGGGCAGCGAAGAGCTATGCGGTTGGGCCCGAAGAGTCTACCGATCCCGACTTCAAAGCGCGTCTAGATCATTTCCTCAAACTCCTCGAGTTCCTGCAGGACATCATTCGGCGAGATACAGTCTGCGTTTCTACAGATACTAGGCTAGATGCACCAAGTCTTGTTGGTGCTTCCATCGTGCAGTCTATCCTTGATGCTGTACGCAGAATATTCCTTGAAAACGTGTTATACCCCTCTATCCTCGAATGCTCAGACCTAGATGGCAGTGCTGTCGCTGTTATGTCCTACATTGATATCATGATACGAACCCTTGAAGACGGTCGGCTCTTGGATCTCCTTGTCATCTTTCTTATGAGCGAAGATAGTGATGACGTCGGTAAAACGCATCATCGTCTCCATGGGATGCTCAACCTCAGTGACAGTATGCCACCCCGATCTCGCTCTAGCAGTGTCGCCGACAAGACAACGAAGATACACCACCGCAAGAGTAGTGCGATGCTGTTGTTGGAAATGGATGCACCTGAATCAAGACGACAGTCAGAGTACTTCACTACGATCGCGCGTTTCACCCTAAAGGATCTTTTACTATCCAATCTCCGCTCGCAGAACGAGGCTACTTTAACAGCAGCTCTCCAGCTCTTTCAGACAATGCTTACACGGCGATGTCGACTCTGCATGGATGGCCTCATCCTCGTCATCCCCTCGACAGGCGCAACGAGTTATCCTGGACCCGTTATGGTCATTCCTTCTGTGGTCAAAGGGTCAGGAGAAGAAAGTGACGAGGAAGAGTTTGTCTATCCCGGTGCAGAGGTTGAGCCCCAGCCCACACCAAGTTCTTTACCACCCCTCCCGACATATCAGCAGCCTGAAACGACGATCTCTACCCACGAGCGCGAGATGAGTCTTTATCTTGCTCTTGTATCTCGCATAGATCCATCACACAACGACGATGCCTTCAGTACGGGGTACGACCATTACTTGCGCGACGCCTTAAATTCCATCCAAAGTCACTCTTGCTTCCACATAGATGATGGCGAAGACCTCGAATCTCGGTCGAAACAGAGACATCGACTAAATGTGAAAGATCCGATCCTTTCCCTTATTCTGGATTCGTTGCGCCGATTCTTTTTCAACTCGCCCAAGACAAACATTTCATTGACGGGCGTGTTGGCAGAACTAGCACTCTGTCCGAACAGGTCCATTGCAGGATGGCTTACATGCAATACGAGCGACGTCCTGCCACCTAGCATGGTGTCGGATGAGGTGCAACTAGGAGACATTCAAGATGACCGTTCCATCGACTTTGAAATTGATGAAAAGCTTGTCACAGAAACTAACATCCTTCCTGCAACCCGACTAGACGAGAACTCGCGACCGATCGTGCACACCATTTTTCAGAGCCTCGTTGGCCATCTTGAACGATATCGCCAACTCGTGGATGACTTTGACAAGTACCTTCTTGAACGTCGACAGGGCTTGTTGTTTTCGGAGAATCTGACGGACGCGCTCACGCTCGCTCTTGAGCCTGCGGTGGATTCAGGACTTTCAAATACATTTTCCACTTTGGTGTCAACCTCGAATTCCTTGGATACGGGTACAGGTGCACAACGTCCAAAATCCAAACCAAAGACGCCTTCGTCACTAGTTTCGTTTCTCACTCCGAGAAAGATCAAGTCGAAGGTACAAACGCCTGCGGAAAGCCAGGCACCACCTCAAGACGATAGTACAATAGTCACGTCGAGACCCTTTTCCCCTCATTATCAGCAGACCCGGGGGATTGTTGTCGAGCCATTCGTCGTATCGGATCCTATTGGATCGTCTGATTTGTGGGCACCGACCCATACGCCCAGCTGGGGATCTGATGAAGAAGAAGTGTTTTCAACGGGGACCTACTGGGGAGGGATGAGCGTCAAGAATGTTGAAGAATCGGGTGACTACAGGGACGGACAATCGCGCACCCTCATCACCTTGTCCCATCTGTTGGACAATGTCGTGATTCTGGAAGAATGTATCAAGGAACTCGTTGCTATTGTGCAAGCACGAAGGAGTCTGGGGATTGATTCACTACGATATGTGTAAAAACCTTATAAATACACACACTATTAGCTAGTAACTGATTGCAAGTAACATGGAACGGAAGACGGGTAGTACAGCTGCGAAACAATGGGCTGATCGTGGAATGAGGTCTAGTTTACCTTCTTGGTCCGAGATCTGCCCTTGGTTCCAAATGCCCTGGACTTGGCAACTTTGGATTTGGTACCTTCAAGCCTTTCCTCTTCAGTTTCTGCAGAGGGGGCGAACCGGGGTTTCTTTACAGGTGACACCGTTTCTTCAGAGTTTTCGGGCTCGGTAGCCTTTCTCCGTTTCTTTCCTTTTGCGCCTTTCTTGCCCACATCCTCTTTCTCGTCTGCGGTCATGTACTTCGCGGCCAGATTGTCCAAGAAACCGTTTCTGGCTTTCTGCCTGTGGAGAATGAGGGCTTGGAGGGCCGAAACATCTTCATCAGCGTCGTCTTTCTGCTTGCCCTTTCCCTTGCGTGCACCGACTTTGCCTGATCCATAAAACTCATCCCAAACGCCCAGTTCCTTGGCCAGTTCCTCCGCTTCCGTGGCTTCTTTTTCTGCCTGTTTTTTTCGGACGAGTTTGGCCTTTTCGTCCTTGGACGTGCAGCGCCAAAGCGGAAGGTCAGGCAGCTCGTCCTGAGATATGAGTTTGGACAGTATAGAAACGAAGCGCGGTTCGTCATCTACGGTCGAGTGTGGAATGTGCTTCATAATTTCGCCAAGGGCGCCGTCGGTTTGATGGTATGCGGTGACTAGGTCTTGTACCTCTTCTAGGGAACCTAAGGATTCAGGGCATAAGGTTGACGTAGAGTGTCATCGAACCGATAACTACCTTGATACTCTTTCTTCATGTCATCCAGTCTGCCACGGGTTACGCGGTCAAAGAGATCTTGAAAGTATGCATCCCATCCACCATCATTACCTGGATCGATGGGACTGTCGCCCACAGTGCCTGTCCTATCGTAATTTTGGCGGCGCTTTTCATCGCTCAGAACAGCGTAGGCAAAACCTATTTGTTGAAAACGTCTCAACGCCTGCGCGCGCTCGTGTTCAGAGGAATTGGTGTGCTTGTCTGGATGACACAAAAGGGCGAGTTTTCTGTAGGCTTTCCTAATGTCTTCTTGGGATGCGTCCGATTCAAGTACAAGGACGTTGTACAGGTCGACATTGTCCTCGCCAGGGAATATCTGCGACGCTTGCGAGTCCATTGTAGACAGCGACAAGGAAGCGTGATGTGACACACGCGACAACGTGACGTCACGCGTTGTCACGTTACCACCCATTGTCTAATCTCTCTTGTTCTTCGCCAACACGATCTTTTGTCTTTTTCTACCCGATGACCCTTAGGTAGGCGCTCTACTGGATTCTTAAGCTCGCCTCCTCCTCACCGTCGCTACATCTACACAATGCCCCATTTCTACGCTAACCACCAACTCCTTCAGCCAAGCAAGTGTGTTCGTCTTTGGTTTGATTCATGCTCATTTTGTCTGTAGCCCCCGCTTTCGACGACGTGATAAGGACAAGACTCGCGAACAATGATGCCAGGTTCAGAAATACCGTATTGTACTCGCGTTTAGACTCCAACGACAAAGAGGACCTTTTGAAACTCGTCCATCCTATCCGTGTCTATAAAGTGAGAAATGAGGCATTCAACGGAGCACAGTACGAGCTGACACCCAACAAGAATATATTTATGCACACATTTGATCATTTGGCATTATGTTGTCAAAGTTCTGGGTGTGTTGTCTTCTTCTTCACCCGAGCAGTTAACTGAGTTGGCGAACACAGCCGTCTTTCACAGTTGCAAGAATGTGTCGAGGAGTGGACAAAGTGGAGGACTGTTGAGCAAGTTGCTCGACACTCCCTGATTAGAGCGCGACTTCTTCGCTTATGGGGGGATGTAAGGCACCTATCATCATTCACGTTCTGGTATTCGTCTCACATCCTTATCAGCGCACGTGCAAGCAGCATGAATTTCTCTTTGCTCAGGGCTTTGTAATAAGTGATGACGACGATGACCTCCGCTTTCTCCTCCTATACTGTAGCAGGAAGCCAGAGCTCTACGATCTGTCCAGAAAACTACCATTCTCGTCGTCCGGTACGGACTTGAAGGAATCCAATCAGGTCATCGAGCTACTTTGGAAGGTATGCAATCCCACTGTTCGAGGTATCACATTACACGTTGACCCGCTGCAGTTTCTGATAAAGGACAATGACAATGATGTCGCGCGTCGCCTTCGCGCCTGCATCTACCGCATGGCGAGGAAGTCTGCATATCTACCGTATGGCATGCAGATAAGACACCCCTCTATATCCGACGAGAATCCTTTTGGTGCTGGCACGAACGGTCTTTTAACGTGTGCAAAAATAAATGGCAGATATGTTATTATCAAGAAATTCCAATGTACTGACCTCGCTGCCAAGAAGAAGTGTTGGGAGGTGTGGAGTTTTTCGTGTTACCTTTCCCATTCCGAGCTAAGATCATCCAAACTACTAGATGTTTATCAGCGAGGCCATCCTGTGGGGGACCCTCAAACACAAAAATATCGTTCCATTTATGGGGGTCGTCACAGAGGGCTTTAACCTGGGTCTTGTCTCACCGTATTTCAAAAATGGCAACATCAAACGTTACTTGATTAGATTTGATCGATCGGATTGGCCTGGCTTGGCTGGCTGGCTAGGCAAAGACCTTGCAGATGGCCTGAATTATATTCACAGTCACGAGCCGCCCATCATACATGGGGATATCAAGGGGGTAAGCATTTAGACATGTCTACATCATCATCGTTCCTGAGCTCTCGCTAGGATAATGTTCTAGTTGATGACGACGGTCACGCATGTCTCGGGGATTTTGGTCAATCCCATTCTACAGATTCGGGTAAATACCTTGATTCTACCCGTGTTGGTCTTGCAGAGCACCCTACGCGCTGGATGGCACCAGAAATTATAGCAGGGGGGGATCATGCCAAGGTTTCCGACAAGTCCGATGTGTACTCTTTCGGGAGTGTCTTGTATGAGGTACGCTCGAGCTCCTCCGAGAAGTTACATGGATGCTTATCTTGTGTTAAGATGATTTCCGGAGAGGTCCCATTCGAAAGAGAAAGTCGCCCCATCGATCTGCCACGGCGTGTCCAAAATGGGGAGCGCCCGAATAGACCAGCATCGATTAATGAGGACCATCCTCTTTGGAAAATCATCAAGGCATGCTGGGTAACTGATCCCAAGGGCCGACCTTCTGCTGCCAAACTTGTCCAAACTAAACGTTGGTTTGTACGCAACCATCATTAATCCTAGCATCGCAAGAATTCCGAGGTATGGATTCAAGTATGGAACAATAACTACGAAGATTCGATGTCCGTGCATTAGATAGAAAAGGGTACATACGGAATCTACAAGGACACCTTAAAGTCGGACAAACGTAACGCACAGAAAAGACTGTAAGACCTTGTGAAATATATCCCAAAAACGCTCGTGATGTGTAGTTCGTGTTCCATGCAGGTTACGAGGAAGATCATTCGATCGAAATTTGTGGCTGAAGCGGAGTGCCGGCTAGGTATGCTGATTGCCGTTCCGACATGCCCCCTGGTGTTTTCGGCGAAGATAAGTATTGTTGGTTCGCATTTATATCTGAGGAAGAAATAAAAGTTAATCACCCATTTTGAGTCCGTCTGGATTTCGCTGCCGGACAGGCTTATAAAACTGACCATGCGTCTTGGAGTCGTGCAAGCCCTTGTCAAAGTCATAGAAGCACTTGATACCGACCAAAAAGGTGATCAACAGAAGTAAGAACGCCACAACCGCTGCAAGTGCCCCTTCAATAAAAAAAAACAACTGGATACGAGTGGACTGACTGAAGACGGTTAACGTTGCACGAGTGGTGATGTATTCGTATTCGGAAGACGGTAGATAAAAGCGGATGAGCTTATAAACTACGGCCCAAAAAGTTCAGCTGGGTTCAACACGCTTGAAATTTATACTTACCGACTGTGGGAGGATTCACGGCGTCTCGGATTAGCTACTTCAGCAGGGATATAAAGAAACGACGCTACAATAACTCATGCACGGTATCATCAATGCGAGTGCTGTTGACATCATCCTGAGGATGGATCAATGGGCGAAACAGACGACAGTGTACAACAGTCGTACCATTTAATTTCTCGTTGCACAGCATAGGCGCAGCCAGCAATCAAGGAAAGGACCACAGGGATAGCAGCAATGGTGATTCCAAACTCAGCGGAATCAGCCGCGAGAACAACAATGAGAAGCTTTTGACATGATGTCAGAGATTCGTTGGTATGATTGCGAAATGGAAGAAAGTGTGTACCTGCATGGTGACACCAACGAAACAGAAGAAATCAAATTTGAGGAGACAGATGAAGATCTGGTAAAACTGGTACATTGCTATTGCAATCATGGTAGGCCAATGTCACAGGTTAGCACATGAATATCACGCACATTTCAACTTGGGGCTTGCCCCAACAACATGGAATATGACCCATCTAAAAGGCAATGAGATGGCTATGGCACTAGAAACGACAAGCTCACCCGAATTCCCCATATAGTCGTTTGATCCAGAAGATTAGGAAGAGCCATGAAGCAGCAACGACACAGGGCGCGACTATGAGGAAGGGCTCTACCTTTTCCCATAGCCAGTTAGGGTCGTAGGTACATTGCGATAACGGGCAAGGTACGAGTGCAGCCTTCGTTTCATGCACCTGAAGGGCAGAAAAGACAATGAGAGCGCAATGGAACACTAGAAAATGCCATCAACTAATGAAGGGTGTGAAGACAAGAGAAGCACATATAATGCCCAGTAGTTGAATGATGTTTCTCAACCGCAGAGCGTCGTAAGCCATGAAGAGCTCAAATATCCTGAACATATTATGAACAAACGCCCGGGGAAAAATCAAAAAGAGACTACTCGGCCAGAATAAAGAGAGCGAGATAACAGGGCAAGGTCTGGGTGGACAATCAGCTTTTCTCACAGTAATTGATCACACCACAGTACCTTGTAGGACCTCTGATCGAAAGTATCACCGAGGTGTGCCTGTACCTACGGAAGAGCTGTTTATCATCCATCCAACATGCCACTCAACGTGTCGCTCACGATTCCAAAGGTAGATGCAACCATCGTGATAACTATGATAGCCTCTGAGACATGAATTAGCATTGTTGAGCTCAAATCCAAAGGCCTGCTTGCTCACGAATTGCGACTGCATTGGTGTGATTGGTGAGTACCAAAAAACCGGTACAAGTGTTAGACGTACTCGTGAAGATGAAGGCACGTTGTGCTCTGGTACCCAACAGAGGTTCCACCGCCATCCTGGATGAAGGAAGCCAGAGAAGTCAAGGCTTGACTGTGCTGGTAGAATTCGAAGCGACGTCGTACAGGATACTGTTCAAGCGCGTGAGTGGCTGTGCTCGACTAATAAGGCAAGTCTCAGAATTCATCGCCTCTTTGCATTCTCTCCTTTACACCGCCTGCCACCAACACTTCTTCCTTCCAAAGCGATCGTATGTTTTCCAACATCCATGGGGCCCAGCTGTCTGTCGCCTCCACTTTTGGTGTAGGAATCCTTGCTAGAGAGACCTCTGCTCGCTCGATAACCATGTCGCACAAAAACACGACCGTCTTCCTCCAACATCGTTCGTTCTCGCCAGAAACCTGAAGTCGTTTGCCCATGATGACATCTCGCCATGTCTGGATGATGTCTTCGTCTGCAGAACCAGCGGCGACCACCAGATGGTATAATCGCAATGCGGCGATCAGACGCCAAGATGGTTGAGCACCGTCTGCGGTTGAATGCAATGTCCAGTCGCTTTTCAAAGCCTTGAAACCCTGATCGGTCACTGCAATAAAAGCAGCTTACCCCCAATAGCCCTCTGCAACGAGTATAGGTTTCACAACCTCACCAAGACGTATGTCTGTCACGAAATGTTCCTCAACCAAATCCTGCACATCTACTTCTCCGCTCGGAGAGGGCGCATTTTCTGAGAAACTGTTGATGAACCCATATTCCACGAACAGCATCTTATTCGAGTGCAGCCCATAGGTTAGCAGGATTTCATCGTCCTCCTTTATGTGCACATTGTCATGACAGACAAGCTTCAGTCCATCGCCGATCAAATTTACGGGGGCAGCATTTCGAATCTCAGAGTCTGACGGAACAGGGATCATACATGCCTGACTTGAAGTATGATTGGCAAAGTCCACGACTGGACACAGCGTCACATTGTCTGGGTCTGTCTTGGTATGCTTTAGGCGGTAGTAGATGCATCGGGTGTTCACTGTTGATGGATGGGAGAGTCTGCAAGTGTACCAAAACGCGTGGCAAGATTACCATTCAGCCAAGCCCATAAGAAATCCTTGGTTGCGTCGAGTGCATCGAGGCTTTTCGACGGCGTATGGCCTACAACTGTCGAATTCCTCTGCTAAGCCTCGATGAGCGTGAATGATGCTATTGGGCCAAGATAATCGTATGCTCACAAGGAAAGCTCGTACATTACACCAATCATCCCGGAAACGAATGTGGAGACGACGCAATGCAGTTAGCACACTTGGTGGCAGGCTATTCAGTAACGAAATCCGCAAGTCGTCCGCCAGGTTGAGTTTTGATAAAACAAGCCAGGAAAGAGGATGACTCTCA
Organism: Xerocomus spinulosus; assembly: GCA_038094075.1. Taxonomy (NCBI): domain Eukaryota; kingdom Fungi; phylum Basidiomycota; class Agaricomycetes; order Boletales; family Boletaceae; genus Xerocomus; species Xerocomus spinulosus. The sequence continues at coordinate 143,551 of JBBPTN010000006.1, read as the reverse complement.
AAACTCCTGGGCAGGACTGAAATATAAGGTCCAAAAAAAGGATCCCCGCTATCTTCGTTAGCCTTTGGCCGCCATAAGAACAAGTGCATCGACATGAACTGAATGGCAGTCAATGCCTTGACCACTCGTGAACCAGGAGGATAGCAACGTTTGAGCGTCATCTGGTTCATCAACACATTGGGCGGAACCACGAAGAGAAGACTCCCGGGCTGATTCCATTCATACGATTCGTCAGAGGACTACGAGCTTGAACTCACCATAAAGGTGCTGCGTGAAAAAAGTCCATTGCCAGCTGTGTGCAAGTTTCGTGTCAGTGGAGCTATGCTGCAGGCTGATTATGCCTGTAACTCAACCAAATGCCTTTTCTCTACAATCCACAGCGAGATTTTGTGCATGAAAGCCTTGGCTAGAGAGCCATGAGAGCAACTTGTTCCATCTGCGTTGAAGGGCCGTTGAGGGTTCCTCAGTCATGTGTGGTGGATATAAAACACTTTTGCTTCTTCGTACCAGCAAATCCCACCCAACATGTCCGTCTTCGACTCCTCTCGTTTACTCGGAAAGACCGTCCTCATCACTGGGGCGAGTACTGGTATTGGCAAGGTCAGTCTTATCTTGCACGTCTAGGGTTGAGATTAAATGATCTGGCAAGGCTACAGCCATTCTGTTTGCCAAGGTCTTTATTCACTTTGCGACTATTCCAAAGAGTCGTACTTAGAATAAGTTGCGCAGGGTGGTGCAAATATAATTCTCACTTCGCGCAGAGAGGATGCCTTGCAACGCGTAGCAGAGCAATGTGCTGCTGTCCACAAGGCAGCAGGCGTCCAACATGGTGGAAGTTTCGTCTCCATCGTTCTGGATGTCTCGGACAGAGACCAGATCGCTTCGTTTCTCGAAAAGGTTCCGGCCAACCTCCGCAAGATCGATGTTCTTGGTGAGCAATACAAGGACAGAGGGCATCCACCGATCTTAACACTTCTTTAGTCAACAACGCAGGATATGTCGTCGGAGTCGATCGTGTCGGCGATCTCTCATTAGAGGTTATGGAGAACATGTTTGCCACCAATGTCTTTGGACTCATCGCCTTGACTCAATTAGTGATCAAAGGTGCTCTTTCACCTTTGCTTGATCTTCACTTCTCATTCTCGTCCAGATTTCAAAGAAAGGAAAACAGGTCATGTCATTAATATCGGTTCCATCGCTGGAAGAGAACCGTACGTCGGAGGTAGTGTCTACTGCGCCACCAAGCACGCGGTTAGAGCATTCACTGGCGCATTGATGAGAGAACTCGTAGACACTCCCATTAGGGTAACCGAAATCCAGCCTGGTAGGTTGCGTCATTCCCTGTTGGGACTCTCATCGGATTTGTTCGTGAATTGCAGGGATGGTGGAGACTGAATTCTCCATCGTGCGCTACAGAGGCGACAAGGCAGCGGCAGACAAGGTTTATGAAGGTCTGCAACCTTGTAAGTAAAAAAAATCTGCCTCCTACTCGATTGTCTGTTGATTGTTGCACTAGTGGTTGCTGAAGACATAGCCGAAGAAATCGTCTGGGCGGCATCACGCCCATCTCATGTGAATATCGCCGAAGTGTTTGTTCTTCCAGTAAACCAAGCCTCGGCTACCCTCAACTATAGGTCCCTAAAGTCCTGAAGAGATCGTCAGCGTCTGGAAGGATACGATCGTTTCAAAAACCGGTCGTGATAGGATGGAAACATGTGGAATAAGGATACAGCAACGATATCATGTGTAGAGATCCGCGAATAGTGGAAGCTAACTTCTACTTCTTCTTGCTCTTTGACCTTGTCATCTTCACGGGAACTGGAGCTGGCTCAATGTCGTTATCATAAAGATACCTCTTCACTGTGATATGTTCCGTAACAAGCTCAGGTGATCGATTGTCAATGTCAGCGAGGTTTCCAAGGGGGTCAAGAGCAAGGTTCTGAAAAGGCATATCAGCGCATTCTGGTATGGTTTTCGCCGCGATGCCTGCCTTGGATGTAGGTGCCAAACAACCTCTTACAACAACATTCTTTGGCAAGGGCTTCGGTCTTGGGTCAACCTCATCGAGATAAACAGCAGTTGACAACCCTCTGTGCCACTTTACTTGTTTGACTTGCTTGACTTCTCTATTGATGCCTTCGAGCCTCAGTGGCTCAATGATGCGTTCAGGTCGTTCCGGGCTTTCATAATCTTCTTCGTCCCCAGGACCTTTGCAATGTTTCTGCGGCATGACGCGTTCGTTTTCATCATGATCTGCATGCCCACTAGGAGAGACTCGACTATCTACTCCTTTGGTGTTGTTGGTTTCTAAACCATCCTCACTTGTTCGCGTTTTCCTCTGGGCTCTTTCCTTCCTCCGCATGTCCCTTTCATCTCGCTGCTTCTGCAAGATTGTGCGTGCCTTAACTGACGGACTTTCTGGTCTAAGACCTTCTTTGCGAACAACCTCCGTCGCCAGCACTGCCACAGTCTGTTGATTCCTTGTCGTATTGGACGTGGTCAGCGCCTTCAGCGCAGTAGCACTCATGCCCATGAAGCCATCACCTTCTGTGCGAGACTGGGGCTTACGACGAGCTGAGGGGGGACGAGTAGGAGTGTTACCGTTGAAAACGTCGAGGACGTTTTGTCGTTGTGTTGGCTTGCGGGGACGAGATGTCCTACGCGGATGGGTAGAAGGTTTTCCTCTGTCGGCATCCTGGTGTATTGAGAGGTGATCGCATGCACTAGATTTCGCCGTGGGGGCGTCAGGATCCGACGTTTCACTTTGAGGAAGCGCAGAGGACTGAGTGACGGATGGTGGTTTTTCGTCACAAAGATCTTCATTCGATGATGATGAAAGTTCCGAGAGCGGGGATGGAGGTGGTAAAGGAGGTTCTGACGATTCTATTTGGGCAGGATTCGTGTTCACTGACATGTACCGTGCCGATAGCATGCCATCTACCACTTTGCGAAACTTCATTGGTTGGGTGACCTTTGCCGGACTTGCTTCCGAAAGAGCCTGGACCTGGGGAGGAATCTTCGGGGGTTGGGGGCCGTACTTTCCACTGAGCATTCCCGGTACAACTTGACGAATCATGACGGAATAGGGATTAGGAGGGGCGACTGCTTCCACACCTCGTTTGCGCTTAAGTGATCCAACTAAAGGTATATCGTTCGAGGGTTGGATGGAAGACACTTCCACGTTGCTACTTCCAGCCCTGCTGTTCTTTCCGGCGAGGTGAAAAGGCGAAGCCTTCCGCAACTATTATTACTCAGGGATCTGTAATAGTGAGGTTACTCACAGCAGCGCGAGTTGTGTAAACGGTGGCTCCATTTGATGGAGGTCTTGCATATGGCTTGTTGCCAATTCGTGGGATACGACTGTTAACGGATGGTTGTCTCAATTGAGAAATCGTGCCCTGCTTGGCCTGTGTAGCATCAACTCCCTTTTCTTTTTCTGCAGTCTCATTTTCCTCCGGAATGGGAGGTGGCAGAGCGCTGATTGATTTCTGGCCAGGAACCAGAGGGAATGGAAGCCTAGCGGTGGATGCCGGGAGCAAGGGGACTGGTGGAAAGATCGAACCTTGAGACCTTTCGTCATCGTCCGGTTTTGAGGCAGCAGAAGAAGGCTCAGCAGATCGACTGCGAGCAAGTAAAGGTCCCAAAGTCCGCTGTTCTACGGATGCACTTCTGGCACGACGAATGGATCGCGTAGGAGACTTCTGGTTTTGATTCTCTCTTGTCGGTGAGGTTGCCGAGTCTGTAACGGGTATTCGTTTCGCTGGGCTACGAGATGGGTCATCGAGAGCTGGGCGCGTGAAGACAGGAGCTCTAATCGTCGAAAAGCGTCCCAGTTGACGGTAACCTGGCCCCGCGGATAGTTGTAGTGCCTTCTGATACGAAGCGGTTCCGCGCGCAAGAGCAGTTTCAACTGGTACTCTTTGCGCAGGGGTGCGACAGATGTCATCATGTTCGGACGCGAACTTGATAGGGGGAATTATTCCTGGGGCCCCAATTTTCCGTCGTGTTGGCGTAGGGGTAACGACCGGCCGCTGAACAGTCGACCGCGAAAAATTAGGACGCGTTGCATATGGCCCTAATGTTTGAGGTGTTACTGGCGGACGCTTAATGCAGGTTGATTGCATGGGTAAAATTGTTTGCAGCACGATCGGCTCTGCAAGCACATTGTTAGACAGAAGAAAGAGAACCCAACCTCGGGCGCAAGTTGGTGTTAACCCTCTTTCTGCACTTGCCTTGTTGTGGACTCTCTAAAACAGACAGGGGGTTGTCCTTAGACAGAGTTCCTTTCTCATCTTTATCTTCGCCACCGGCTATTAGTGTCTCGACGGCAACCGGAGTCTTACCATCTTCGATTGGTGTTGGTGGAAATTGGGTTATTGAGTTCCGTGAGGATTCCCCGAAGCTGCGTTGTGCAAGACTTGGCTGAGGTTCCAATGAGTAGACGTCCAAAGTGAGATGTGTGACGGAATTTAATGAGGAATCGGTAGCCTGTCTTGGAGATGAAACGAAGGGCTTGGTATCAAGTGAACTGGTCATAGTTGCGGGATGTCCAGGCCCACCAGTGAGTTGGAAAGACGAATTTCCATCGTTATCCACAGTGTTAGCGAGTCCGCACACACGTCGTATTGGGCGTGGAGAAAGACGGCCAACAGCAAATCGAGTGGGCGAGACGTCGGCACGTGCATTCTCGTGGGTGGCACTTTCCATGGGAGCGGATGTAACACATGGTGAACAAGATTCAGGTGTAACAAACCCTCGTTGGGAAAGGGTACCCGGTTGTACAGTGTCCGGCCGATTACCTAAAGTTGAGGTTAGGAGACTTCTTGAAGGAGTGAATGGAGGGTCCGAGAGCTGGTTTAGGCGTTCCAAAAGGTTTATAGGACGGAAGGGGCTCGGGGGTATTGATATGACGTGTGAAGAGGATTTATCTTCTTTCCCAGCTATGTAGCAAACTCCAGTGTGTACAGCGTCCTGAGGAGGAGGTGAGGGGTTATCGTGTGCTCGTAGGATCCTGTTCACAAGCACCGTAGAAGGTTCTGGGACAGGGTGATGGTACATGGAGTGAACTGGGGTACATGACCACTTACCGTCTGGTGGGAGGACGTCGTTCTCGGGTGTTTCTTCACGGAAGAGGTAAAGTGCAACATCGTTGACACTTTCGGACTCGTCATCGCTATTCGCGTCCCGACATCCGACTGGTGGTGGTGGAAGAGAAGACAGGCGCGTTGTTCGACGGTCAGGAGAACCAACAGAACCTGATTGCTTGATCTGCTGTTGCGCGACGGCCGAGACAGCTTGGCTGACTGGCGGCTGCGGCGGGTCGCTGGGTGGTGCATCCGTACAGCTGGTCGTCGCCACGTCCATGTTGCGGTGGACTACGCGAGAGCTGTGTGGATGAGTGGCGAACGAGCGGGGCAATGAGCAAGTCGAAGAAACGAGGGTTTGATCAAAACAGTCGGACAACGCTCAAGTCGCGTTTGGGTCACGTGACCAACAACTCATCCATACCCCAACGTGAACTACAAGTCTATCGCTGACAAGGAAATACAGACAACTCGTCCCATTGGGTGGTCCCTTCACCAAACAATACAGAAGGGAAGCAATCCGAGCGTGCAGAGGGGCCAAACACTCGCTGAAGCGTAATGTGCTTGCTAGTAACTTTGTTCAGAGAACCGATGACTTTCTCGGAGAAGAATCTGGCGGAACAAGTTGTGAAGGAAGACAGTCTGATATGGACTTCAACTGCGTGTAATGCATTTAGTTGCATCCTGGGCCACTTGATATAGACAGACCTGAAGGTTCTCCTTTGCTAACAGCTCAATCGCCCTTGTCTGTCTATCCATCTGCTTCCTCATGTCTTCAAGCACAATCCTTAGGCTCATGCCAAGATCCGCTTCCTGCGTTGGTACCAGTGACAAGGAGGTGGATCCCCCGTGGTGACGAATTTCATCAGGCGACAGGTTTATCGCTGGACCACCGCCGGCAGACATTGTGCTGCGCTCCGACAAGCTAGTAGTTCTCTCTGCAGCCGTCTCTCTGCAGCCATCGGTCAATTGGCGAGGTCCCGTCGATCCGTCGCATGGTCTGTCACCAGCGAGTCTCTGTGAACGCGCAATCGTTTGCAGTGCATTGTCCTTCTCGTTATTCAGAAGGGTTGTCGCATGTTCCAGACGAGAATCAATAACTTTGGCTATATCGCGTTCTAGCGTGGAGAACAGCAACCTCCATAGCGTTTCGAGCTCCTCCATATGATTCTCTAGTCGCTGTCTGGTTCGAGTGTGGCCATTTATGACAGTAGCAAGGGTGGGAGTGACCGCCATTGCAGCATCAGGGACGGTTCTGGAAAGCTCCGAGGAAAGTCCTGTAAACGCTTTCAATTTATCCTCTTCTCGATCCAAAAAGCAAGTATCCTGAACTATTTCACAGCATAGTCTGGTACGCAGTTAGTTATCTCCAACCTTGAATTAATGAAAGCCAACTTTGCAAGACGATTAAAAGTATCTGAAACTTTCGTTGTTGCGTTCGTATCATGTGCCGATGGACAAGGAACCTTGTCTGTCTGGCGTGTGTGGCGGGTATCACTTGCCGAAGGGGGTCTCAACAAAGTCTTTATAGTAGGTCAGTGTTGATCACGCGTGCGCAGTTGATCACTGACTCGTTCAGACACCCTTGCGCGCTGGTTTGGGTATGAATCACCTTCCTCATTCGCTCTCTTCAAGGAGTGTCCTTGCTCGGGACCATTGCGCTCTCGAGAGTAGCTCCAGGAATCGGAATCACGCCTGCGATCGCCGTTCCAGACAGGCCAGTCTCGATGGTCATGTTCTCGGGGATTATCCCTCTGTTTGCGTTTGAACAGGTCCATCTGCGATATAAGCGGCGAATGACGTTGACGCTGAAGAGGACTGCCTGGGGACAATTGAACCTTGTTCTTCCCCTTTGATCTCACAGTCTCACGGTTTTCCGGGGAGGGGGTGTCATCAATCCTACGTTTAAGCTTCGCCCACTGATGATCGTTTGGGTGTATGAACCTAGAGGGGGTTAAGCCCAAAGTAGACACCATCGCGGCTAGTCAACGTATACGCGCCGACACTTGTTGGCCTGGGAGCAATACGGTTTGATAGGATTGCCCGCCTCGTCAAAATGCTTGAGAACGGCGTGTCAGACGATGGAACACGGAAAGAGAAGAGAACCAACACGACAACGCTGGGTCTTGTACAAGGACATGATGGTAATCGTCAAAGGTGTTGGCGGGTGACCGTGACTCGTGACTTGGCTAGCTAGCAGACGCCCAACTCTAGTCTCTACCGCGACGAGCAGAAGCAAAGTTATGTCACCCGCCTACTAGAACAATAACAAGCTTTTGTTCAGTTCCGCCCCTCCTACTCAATCCTTACGGACGACCATGAGTTTTCTCTTCTACCAGGATCATACCACAGAGATCAGATACCCACTGACTCCTGCTCTCGTCCAGACCAAGGGGTCACTTGGGAGGGAATCCGTCTCCCTTGAAGAATTGGTGGAGAAAAGATGCCCCAGCCTGCATTCCGTGTTTCGTCCCGCCTGGTGGCTTCCCAGGTCTCGTAGTGTGTCGTCTGGTTCCAAGTTGAAAACTGACGTCCACCAGTGGCCACATGCAGACCCTGTACTGCGTCGTCGGCGATTTTTCGCAGAGAGACAAGGTAGATTACAAGAGGTGGGAACTGTTATTTGCATCCAAATTATGTCTCAGCCCAAGGATTCAGGACCTTTCTGCGTTTGAGGGATGGTGGAACACTGTCAGTTTTAAAGCCGGTACTACATTACCTTCTGACATTTTACTGCATAGGGGGCTCGATTTCACTCCAATCGATGACAACGCCATGCCGTCCGATACACCGATCATAGTGGTTATGCATGGACTCACCGGAGGTACAAGCTTGCTTTGTCGAACGCGCAATTCGTGAATTGAGATTGTTCAAGGTTCATATGAATCGTATGTGAGAGCTATCCTAGCACCTGCTTGTCGAGCAGTGCCGCAAGGTGGACTTGGCTATCGTGCTGTGGTTGTTAATTTCCGCGGATGTGCGTGGTATCGCAACCCACGGCAAGGAAACGTGTCACTGAAACGGCCCATCCATAGGTGCGGATGTACCCATCACAAGTCCCCAGCTTTACTCTGCCGGACAGACGGATGATATACGTCAGGCTGTGTTCCACATATCCAACAAATTCCCGAATGCACCCCTGTTGGGGCTTTCCTTTTCCCTCGGAGCAAATGTGATGACTCGCTACATTGCCGAGGAGGGGGTGCATTGCCGCTTTCAGTCGGCATGTGTCCTGGGATGTGTAGGTCGCACCTTCTAGTCTGTGAAGGTGAAATTAACCCGCTCGATCACGCAGCCGTGGAATTTGACAGCGAATATACAGAAGTACGCATTTTTCTTGATTCTTGATCCGATGTTCGCTTACCCATGATCAGGCTCGACGCGACATACATCGGACGCCACATTTACTCAAAAGGAATGGGTCAAAATCTCGTGAATGTCCTCAGGAAGCATACCTCTTCGCTTACATGTGACCCTGACCTTGCTGTAGCTGAGGCCACGACTCGCGCCTGTGCCTTGAGTTGGCCCTCAGTCGTGACATTTGATCAGGTCTTTACCAGGATTGGAGGTGGTGCATCGCCTCCTTGGCCATTCGCATCCGCATTTGACTACTACGAATATGCCTCCAGTCACAAGGTACTCGGAAGTATACGGATACCCTTCCTCTCGATCAATGCAAAAGATGACCCAGTTATTCAAGAAGTCCCAATGGACACGAAGGAAAATGACTGGGTAGTAATAGTCCTAACCCCTAGTGGCGGACACCTCGGATGGTTTGAACCGGACGAAGGATGGGGTCAGGTGAAAAGGTGGGTGTGCACCCCGGTGATGGAATGGATACGCGCCACGGGAGAAGAAGTTTGTCGAAATAGACAGAACGCCAGGGAACTCTTGGAAGTAGATGGGTTCTTAACTGAGGCGGGATCCGAGAGACTTGGCTGCAAGGTTGTTAGTGAAGGGCTCGTCATTGTCAGTACCGGGGTGGCGGATGGCATGATAGCAGGCCTATAGATCCCGACGTAGAAGCTAGATTATGGGTAGCAACCCATACGATTTCCGCGCTACATTTATCCGTATCATAGTGAAGGGCGTTCTTAATCATTATCGATGAAGTCTTGTCTGTTGTCTTCCTTCGTCTCTGTACGGTCATACTGACTAAAGTCAACAGACACAGTCCCTTCCTCCATGAGACTGTCATCCTCGTACTCGAGGTTCTTATTTCTTTCAAACAGCTGTCGGCCTGTCGACAAGGCTCGTTAGATTCAGAAAGCAGCAAGGGATTACGAACCAGTCAAGCGAGTTGCAATTTTCTTGACCTTCTCCCTCTCCTTGGGACTGAAGCCGCGCAGTCTCTCTTCTTCGTCTTGCAGTTTTCTTTGTAATGTTTCCTTGTCAATTTTAGCCTTCCATATCTTGAAAGATGCGGGTGTAACTGGAGTTCCACGACTGCGTGCTGCTTCCGCCTAACAGTGGCCTATCAATATTCTATAGTACAGAGCCCGGGTGAGAACTCACTTCAATTGCCAGTCGCTCCCTTTCGCGCTCCTCTGCTGTGCGTGCCTTTACACGATCTTCCATCACACCCGACAGCTTTTCCCTGAGATGCGAAACCAATGTGAAAGTCATGGCCATGCCCTTGTTCTCTTCACCCTGCGGTATACTCGAATCATCGATCCTTGAGTGGGAGACACGACGTACCACGTCCGAGAGACCCTTCAAAAGTGTTTTTCTCTCTGTTTCGTCGAGTTCCCCATCAACAGCTTCCAATGCTAGTTCGGGAAGAGCATCGGGGTAGTCATCGGTGTAATTGAGCCTCAGCTTCAACTTCACTTTCCTCCGCATGTAAACTTCCTTGTAAATACAAGAATGGATGAACTGGCTCACGTGGTTCTGCGCCATCTACAATGGTGTCAGGTTCGACATCGATCTCGATCTGTTTGTCTGATATAACTTTACAACAACATTGAGCGAGCGGATGAGATAAATTATCGGAAACAGACTCGATAATTCTGAGAGGTATATCGCTTCGAGAACCTAATGCTCAATGAGTGATGACGGGGTGAATGCATAAAGGATTCCACAACCTCAAACTCTTCTTGGAGGATGGACATAGCAATTCATCCGATACCCGACTAATTGGTTCCGACTACCGCATTTGGCCAAAACATTTTCAACATTGACGGAAATGACTTGGAGTCGTCAACTTGTTCCAGCTATCGTACGACATGTCGGCCCCTTGTTATCTGGCAGTCGTGCAGCGATGAGCCCTGCAACGCTCTCGAGCGGTGTTCGCCATATGACCTCTCCACCTGGTTTTGACCTCCAGGACATTTTGGGGAAAGCGTTCAAAGGATCGCTGCCAGGAAATAGGTCACCTGCTGACAAGTGGGCTGACAAGAGCAATAATTTGAAGCTCCCTCCGCCTCCAGACACATGGACAGGTATGTTCGTCTACTTGCACGTCAACTGCTGCACGCCGGACACTTGATATAGGTAGACGGCTTTTCGTTCGAAATGGAGATCTACAGTATGCTTTTCAACAGCTCAACCTGCGTCTACGACAAAATCGTGTTGCCAAAGAGATCGCATTGACTGTTCGGCACGAGAAGAAGGGTGACAAGAGGGCACGTCTGCGCAGCGAAAGGTGGAGAAAACGATTCGCAGATGCGGCATGTACATGTTTCGTGTTTTATTGACAAGTGCTGACTGCACTTTCCTTAGGTCAGGAAAAAGGTCCAATTGGTCAGTACAATACGTCGGCGGGGTGGCTGAGCGGAATTGTCGACCCTTTGTCTTGCACAATTCTGGGTTGTTCTGCTCATGGCCTTGGCCCGCCCCATACAATGGAGTTTAGTTCCGGAGGATCTTGTTACCAGTCAGCTGCGCCACGAACTTTTCCGTATGGGTTTTCCAACACAAATTTGATCTGACCCATGACTACTTTGCCGAGCACGGCTCTGTGAAGCTATTACTGCCCTATAACACTTGAGTTGAATCTCTTGTGCAGATACCCACGCAACCGCCAAGTTTTACCCCCGCGGCTAGGCGACGCTTGGCTGATGCCGGTGATCGTTGGGCAATTCCTGATTGGCCTCGTGTTTGTATTCAATTACTGACGGACAACTCTAAGATCCTATCAACAAGTGTACTGTAACGTGGCTAATTTGGTCAAATCATTGGTCGTACCAACGGCATCGACAGTTTGTCCACATGGCGAGGTGAATGACGGGCATCTCTGATATGGTTTGTTCACTCGACACCTCGTGTTCTCCACGATGAATCGATGATTCGTGTTCTTCCCTGCGATGCACTGCTTCAAATACGTCGGAGATAAACATCTCGCACTTCAAGTTCATCTTGCCAACACCAAGAAGGTGATGCGATATGAGGGTGCACATTCCGAACGCTACCGAGGACGAAATGTGACCAACCCTCTGCTTTCTATCAAGGAAGCGTTGCGTATATTTTAATATTAGCCATGCACCCACTGTAGATTACCGGAAAGGGATCGGACACTGGTTCGTGCAACGTATTATTCATTCGAGTTCCGGCCCAATCTTGCGATGTATCTGCCTCACCTCGCCTGGTCTGTCAATGTGACCGGCGACCGCAGAAAATGAGGTTTCCGTGCGCGTTTGTGACACAACCGCGGGATCCACATAAAACCCATCAACCATGACGGTAGAATACTAACCAGAAGCAACTTATAACCACCCTGGCGCAGTGTTAGCCCAAACACCCAACCCAATTGTTTACTTCCCAAAATGTGCCATAATGTATGTGCGCTGCTTGTCCCAAACCAGGGCTTCGACTGTCATTCCGTTCCAGATAATTGACGGTCGCTACCACACCCCTTGTCGGCATTTCGTATCCATGTCGACACGACTACAGGACTGCTTGAGACCCAACTGTCTCTTCAGCAGAAGACATGTGCATCCGATTGGTAAGAGATTGCCCCCGAAGCGAGTCCAATGAGTTTGCTAACCTAGGACAAAGGATGCAAATCTCAGTCTTGCATTAGACTGATGGCCTTGCCCGTCAAAAACCCGATACGTATAAGTCCTACCGTCTGCTCCAAATGTCAACTTGAATTGGGAGGGCCCATCCCGGTGGGGGCCATGGGGTCGTGAAGGTATCCTGTTGTTCAACATGTTGCAGCCGCGCTGGCGCTGGTTGCTGTGTCGGCGGTGTCGCCAAGTACAAGATATACCTTAGGATCCTGAACACGTAATAAAGACTCGTTGTACCACTTTTTTGTTAGAGCGCTTCTAGTTTTGTGGGTCCATCGGGCCCATGGGTGGTAGGGCATTGAGTCTGCGTCAATCGACCCGCATCCTGGAACTTGAATACGAATATGATGATGAAGCGTATGGGTCGTAGTGACCGGCAAATTCCTTGTGCAGTTGAGCTTGTTCCCGATTTGGACTACTCTTGTCTGTGCTCCTGCACCAAGTTTCTATAGAGATCACGAGCAGCCTGTTGTATTTGAGCGACTGTGCCCCGTAACAGACATATCTACATTCTGACCTCCCCCATCTTGCTACATGGCGTTTAGAGCGTCGGACAACTTGCGATGTTATATACGAGAAGCGAGGCTCCCGGCCATGGCTTACCGCTCTCCCCGCAGTGAACACAGTGGGTCATACCTTGCCTCTTTAAACGTTCGTCCAGAGCGATATCGTAAACTAAGGCTCGTCCACACTATCGACGCCGCACTCTTCAGTAATATAATATCCGATTGTTCGTACTTTCTGACTTTTGCATGTGCATGACTAAATACGAGGCCCAGGGGTAGAAGAATCCGTACCATCCAAATCACTGGGCGTGAACGACGAGGACGAGCGGACTGGAGAACGCCTGACTATCCCCTGCGATCCATTCTTTTCCATAGCCCACTTGCCGCTTGCACGTGCCGAAGATATCGAGCGGTATGTTTGATCAGTTTCATTAAGTATTGGCGGTTTTATCCGGTTCAAAAGTGTCTATGTCTGGGTTGACATGTTCCCTCTTGAGAGCGTCCGCCGCATTCTGTGCCTTTTGTATCCGGATGCCAAGTCATGGAAATTCCTTGCATGCGAGGAAGGGCCAGTTTTGAAGACTTCGACGTGGTCATACGTCGAATGTGACCAAAGCAAATCAGCACTGTCACGACACGCATTATGTCTTTTCTTGATGACACCGTGGGTACTGTCTGAAAAGGACCTACAAGAATTTGCTCAGCGGCAGTCGGTGTGTTACGCAACTCTGGTGGGTCTGGCGAAGGAACTAATAGGTCTTTGAGTTTCCCGATCGTTCGTCATTAGACGCCATGAGAAATGTGGCACAGTGCGCGTTTCGGGGCAAGGAATGGCTCTGGAGCAAGGTTTCTATCTTTCTCGGTGCATCGAACGGACTGTACTGATGAACCGAAAGGTCTGGGATACCTGCATATCTAGAGATTGCCCATGGTTCATCATCACCACCTATACCCACTGGGCATTCGGAGTTTTCTCTACTGGTAAGTGTTTTACCTCTGAATACTAGTGGACTGTCCCTTCTAAACTTGTGAAACGAGGTTGGAGCGCTTCATTCGTGTCCCCCGTGTATGCATTTGACTCGCGTATGCCCGCGATTTTAGAAATTCTTGCCCTCTGGTTGACTTCTGCCATGGGTTATCCCAATGGATTTGTGATACCCGAGATCTCACATGAGTTGGTACATCAAAACCAGCTTTTGGTTGCAACGCCACGCGACATATCTCGCGAAGAGCCCACCGAAGCACTGGCAGTTATGCTCGTTTAACTGGAAGATGTAAAAAATAAACGTATGAACGATGTATCATAATAATCCGCTTTGCTACAGTCTTCTCCCGATCTTTATACCTAGAAGATTTTGATGATCATCAACCATCCTAGAGCGTTTCTTTGCAAGTAGTGTATCTTGACTGCACAATACCTATCCCTAGCTGCGACAGATACGTGTCATCACCCTGAATCGAACAATGTCAAAGATAGGCTATTCCTGGCTTGGGTGTTGGCGGCATACCAATATTCCCTTGTGTGTCGTGTGAGCACTGCGGAAAAGGTGCGATCAACAAATTGATATATTGATGAGCTTTAACGTGCGTGATATTGATCGAGCCCAGTTTAACTAGGAGATAGGTACATGTCAATCGTAGATGATATCCGGAGCGGTTTCAAGCAAACGCCAAGGCTCTTCTAGACGGTCGAGTCCACTGGAGTAAACCAAATTCCGTGCGTACCAACCATGACGTTCGCTCAAGCTGCACCATCTCAGCCATATGTGGGCGGGATTATTTGGCAGTGATGGTGACGTGTACATGATTCCACGATAAAATGTAAGAACACAGTGCAGATTTGGTGAGACCTCAAAGTGCGTACTACCTGACCCAAGAAACTGGTATGATCTTATTCATCACAGGTCAACTCAGCTCAAGTCAAGCCTCGGGGCTTTACTTTGCTCCTGTGCCGTTTTCGCGACATGCGTCTGGGAAGGAGTCATTGCAGGAGACGTATTTCCATGAAAAGACTCGGGTGTCAAACTGCTGTTGTCGACTACTGCGGGCACTGCGGGCAATAGTTGCGAAAATGGTTCATATAGCTTCTGTCGCGAAGTGTGAGCTGGTGGGGTGATCTGCTACTAGTCAGAAATGTCAAAGGGTTCCTGCAAAGACTGACCGATGTAAGCGAGGAAACATGCAAGGTGTTCTGCGGATCTTGGGCCGAGTAAAATTCCAGCATTATACTGAGAGCATCTGCATTGTCGGCGCGAGTGGGCGAACGCAGAGAGGCAAGTGACTTGCTCACCTGCGAGATTCTGTAATTCCAACTCAGAAAACCCGAAATAGTCGACGGCGAATCGAGAAGCGTCTGGAGAGCCGGGTTTGTGCGACGGGGGCGTCGGAAGCGAGGCAGATGGCGGAGATGCGGATATCCGAGCATCTAGCGAGGGTGAATGAGGTCCTTCGGCCACGCATTGTGCCAAAATAAAGCATGCGGCTGCAACAATGCGAGGAGGAAAAAATACGCAGAGGGGTGTGCGGTATCTGATGGTGTATATGAGTCGTGTGACCACTGTTAGCGAGGCGAAACTTGCGAGTCATGAGCCAAGCTCCATGCATAATCTTGAATTTGAGTGCTCGCTTGCTGCACGTCAAACATGTCTACCAAAATTACGTGTGGGCTGGTTATCACGAAATCGAAACAGAGTGCTTCCAAAAGGGCCTCTTCAGTGAGCAAGATTGCTGCTTGCTGCTGCTCGACCTCCTGATAAAGCCTGCTTAGTCGTTGGATGATTCAGATGGACTAGTAGACTTGCCACACTCTCGGCAGGGATGTGCGAAACATCAGTCCCGGTGATCTTGGATTGGCACACTCGCGCGACGTCGCGTAACTTTCTGCCACATTCCTCGGTCTTGGTTGCCAAGAATATGCATGCAGCAGCGACGTCCTGTCAGAATGCAGACTGAGCATAGGGAGAGAGATGAGGGGATGTTGGTCACTTGTCTGTGGTAGTCTTCCATGGAGAACCGCATGAAAAACCGGTGAAACCACGTTGCTGCGGTGAACATTGCTGAGGAGGGCCTGTAGATGGCAAGGCGAGAGGAGATTGAGACTGGAGACGCGCAAGACGACAAGGACTGCTAACAGTCCGAGGGAAGAACCCAACCGAAACAAGAATTCGGCACCTCTCGCGCGGTCATACAATTCTTTTCCGACAGAGAAACCAGAGGTCGCGACGCTCGGCGTATGTCGAAGGGCGTCGATGGGAAAGAGCCACTGCAGGGGGACCGCATCGTCGCTGGCCATGGTGGCGTGCAAGAACCGTGTGATCACGTAAGCATATGGGCTCTGCAACCCTCACTCACATCTGTTATCACTGATCTGCTTGTCCCACTAGGAATACGGGCCAGGTCAATGTCTGACCTGCACCCACGCGCAGCGTCTTGGCGTGTCGGCCATCTCATATACATATCGATGGGCTTGGTCAACACTTGTGGGGACACCGCCAGCCCAGCTCGAAGACGGAGCCAGTCGGATAGCTGGCGGATGTTGACTTACACCCGCGGATCTGATCTCTTCATTTCGATACGCGCCTCGTGGAACCCATTTATCGAGCGCTGGGCCAGTGGATTTCTCATCGTGTGTCCACCACAGTCGCGGTCTGACCCTCTGGCAAGTCTCGCTCAGGACGGTCCAAAGATGCGGGTCCATCGCCTTTTAGCCATTCCCAAAGGCTCTTCTTTCTCTTGCAGGTCGTCGTCGTCACCTGTGATTTATTTCGGCAAAAGAAAGATGAAGACGGTGATACACCATCGCCTCGCAAAATTGCCAATTGCTAGAGCGCAGCAGTCCTGACTCCTCGGTCCACTCAACGCCGCTTCTCTCCCACTGTTCCGTCCGTTTAGTGAGCTGAGTTTTACGAAATTATGACACCACAATGACAGATCCAACTGCTTGTTCTTCTCGTCGCATCATTTGCATCCCGCTCCTGTTTTCTCCCATCCTTTCGAAGCTTGCTGGCGTGCTTTCCGGATGATCCGTGGCTTATCCCCATCACCTCTTGATACGGTGCGGAATACGTTTTGCTCTGCTTTCCCAGTCGCAGTCATATTACTGTTGACATTGACAGTGCCACGTCCGATTACTCCCGCCTATCCGAACTGTTTGATGCTGCACAACCCGGACAATACGTGTCTATCTGGCGATCTGCATCCCATCCCATCCGTTATTAATGCTCTTGTGACCATGCCAAACTTGCTGTGTACTCACTATACTGCTGTGGAAACTGACGGCTGGTCGTGGAATCAGCTTATCGCGTTGGTCACCTTGCGTCAAATACGCACTATTGCCAGCACGTGTCGGAACACGCAGGTGGAACACAAGTAGTTGGGTGAACCGAACTGAACTTGCAATACCGATCGTTGCATTGAATCTGGCAGCTGGTAAGCAACGGCCATTCCAAACGGCCACGACCGACCAATTCGTCGGGCTGTGTGGACTGTTGGTCAAGATGCTAGGGACATGGAGAAAGGCGTTGGCAAACCATGTCATAGACGTGCCCGCACTTCTTGTAGGTGACTTGCACTCTATTCCGGACGCGGGTCACTTGGTCAGCGAGGTCAGACGACCAGAAACGGGAGGGGACTATCCGACCTTCTCCAGTTGCACATATCGAGAGGGTTCGTGGTGGGGAATTCACAAAGGGGAGATAGCTAACCAGCTCCCAGACGCATTTTAAACGCGAGGAAAGAGGCAGGAGAAATTTTGACACAGGTCGGATCGTCGCGATATTGCCGTGTCAGCCCATTCGTTCTGCATGGATTATCACTGAACTTATCTGGCCCAGTGTGACAGCACGCTACGCGAGGAATTCGCTCGGTGCTCCTCGGCCAGAACTATTTTCGCTCAGTCCGTCGACGGACGCAGTGTTCTGCATTGTACATTTAGGGCATAAAGAACTAAATGCCGCGCTCCTTTCCGTCAAAAACTTAAAAAACTAAAAGAGCCAAAACAGTCTCGCTTGCGAATACTGCCGATGTAAAAGTACCCCAGCGAATGAGGGCTGGTGACAGCGAGGCGAAGTGATCCTATCGGAACGGCGCTGGTGTGCACATATTTGGTGCCGGCACGGCATACCGATAAGTGGGACGACCCCCTTTTGACTGGTCCCCACAACGCGACGGAGCGGAATCAATGTGCTAAAAGTGCTCCTACAGGGCTCCAGTGGCGCAGCGGGCCTTGATCGTGAGGCACTTGCTCATCTTGGGTAGGATGGTAAATGTTGCACCCCACCGATTTTTGTGGTTGATCTCATAAATCTGTCCCTCGAGAAAAGATGGGCTGTTTCATGAAGGTTTGTTTGATCAGTTGATGGACCTGGACACCTCATGCGTTTCGAGATTCCCCGCAGGAAGACGCGTGTTTTTGAGACGCCGCCAATGCAATGATAACTTTGTTCAACCAAGGCATTCAATAGATTAAGCTTCCATGGTCAGTAAGAAGTGTCGTAAATATATCTGCGACTGATCTCTATTTGACAAAAGGTTATCGTAAACTTAATCGCATGCTGAGAACACACCAATAATGTGCGCCGAGTGTTCTGTAATGGAATGCGGTCATCCTGCAAACATGCCGACGAGATACTGGCTGACGCCTTCAGGGGTAAGGCTGCCAACATCTGAGAACACGAGGGTGATGAGATCAGGTCTGCGTGGGATCAGCAAAGCAAGATGGATCGCGGAATTGGATAATCACCTTGTGTAATCCACATCTGGATGGCACGCGACCTGTTCTGGCGTCATGGTCGTTGGTTTATTTTTGTCAGTGACCGGAACTGATGAGGAAGGAGATGGCAAGTGGAATGCAAGGATGTTGGGATTATGGGTTGGAAGATCATACTGCGATAGCGGAAACAGTCGATGGAACTTGTAGCTTTCGAAGCCGAGATAAGGGTGAGGGTCGTGTGAGAATCACGGCACGCACCTTTCTGCAAGGGCATAGAATGGAATGTTTGCAGCTTTGGCGATGATTGCGATTTGATTGCTGCCGACGGCATTGATGAGACCACCACTCTCGACGACGGCTTCTGAGCCGACGAGGACGAAATCGACTTTGTCCATGACATACGATACTGCGGAGTCGAGTACGATTGTACAGGGGATTCCGGCAGCGGTTAATTCGTCATAGGTTTGGAGACTAAAAGGTCGTGTGAGCAAAGATGAGGGGAATGGGGATAAAGACTAGCCCCAGGGCACGCGGACGTGCTTCTGTGACATATACTGAGATGCGCTTCCTCTGGTGGGCACGGAGGAGGGTCTTCATGACGACCCTTGAATAGGAATGGGTGAGGATCTAGGAAATGGGGTGAGCGCGAGGTCTGAAAGGGAGACGAGGCTGACGATGGAATCATCCTTTATGAAACCGAGGGCGAGGTCGGCTATTTTTTCGCGATAAGTCAGGGCTTCCTTTGCGTATTTCTGTCCTTGTTTTACGAGCTCTGTTTTGAGATCGGAGAAGCTCTACAGGATGAGTGTCAGGGATGATCGACGGGTGTGACTCACATCAGAGTCGTGGGGGAAGAGGGTAACAAAGGCGATAAAGAGTTCGCAGCCAGCGTTGAGGCTGATTGGATTTGGAGAGCGGTCGCTGAGGACTCTCGCGCCGTCGTTGAGGGCCTTGACGAGCTCAAACATGGTCCCTGCTGGACGGGGGTGAGATGGGACGGGCGGGGGTGAGACGGGTACCATCTGATCGCGCGACGAGCTCTGTGAGCGTCAGGATGGCTGCGAGCGGGATAGAGAGCTGTCTGGGGGTGAGCTGGGCAGCGCGGGTATGCGTGCACGGACCTCCTGGTTGGCGAGGAGGGCCTGGTAGGTCTGCCAGATGTCGAACATGGGGGAGGGAGAGAGATTTGCGCGGATCTCTTCCTGAAAAGGGTATGATTCTGGACTAAATGCGGTGAATAGCGAAGAAATAGCTTGTGGTCGAAACACGTTGCACGTCTGGCGCGGGGTCGAAATGGACCCAGTCGGGATCGCACCGACCCGCCCCTTAGCGCGCGCGCCCACCCACGCCCGCCAGCGTCGTCCAGCACCCGACGAGCTCGTCGCTCCCCCCCTCGTCCACAGTCACCCCACTGGTAAAGGGCAGGCTGTCCCTATAAATTGTCGTCCATCTGCTCCTCGCCGTCCCCATGCAGACCCCCCCGTCCTCCACCGCGCAGGTGCACTTTTCGAGCGACGTCCGCAACATGGACAGCTGGGCTCGCCGCACAGGTATACCCCTTACCACCGCTGAGGCACTCGGCACCACCTACGCCCGTGCCCACAAGTGGCTCCTCTCGCTCAAGTCACAGCTCATACAGCAGCACGGCTGGCAAAAGTCCGAGCCTGCCGACCCCCGCATGCTCTTCTCCATCGAGGCACCTTCCCCATGGCGCTCGTCGAGTGGCTTACCCCTTGGCCCAACAGCAAAGATCCAGCTGCCCATGCACGCCTCCTCCTTCTTCTCCCCGGAGCGACGCGTGCAGTGGCAAATGGTCTTTCACAGCGACGTGTTCGCAACCCAGCGCCTCATCGTACAGCCCATCAGTGATATCCTCAACCTCATCCAATGTCTCCTCACCGGCCTCGTCTCCCTCGTATATGAGGAACAGCTCCCACAGGGTGTGTACACTACCACCCGTGGTCTGCCCTCTGTCCAGTGGATCAATGCCAATCAGGCTGCTCTCCTCGAGGTCTTTGGCCATTCCCACTTTAAACAGCTTTGGAAAGCGTCCAACGACCGCACCACGTCTTTCAAGGTCGACTTTGAGCCCCGTCAACGCTGACACGGTACTTTATACTACTAGGCATCCGTATCTTCTTTTGAGCACTGCCGTTGCATAACCCATTACGCATCCCTCGCACTAATATTCATATTCGACCGAGTAGATGATCACGCCCGACACTAATCGCTTTATTCATTCACTACATTTATTGGCACTGGCAGTTAATGTTGCTAGCATAGCTCTTGTCGTCCTCTAGATCTTATTTTCACAAGTGATCACGTGTGCTTTATCCTCCTTCACCATATGAGCCCACAACCGCACGTCGTCCTCTGCCAGAGCACAGACTGTCCTCAAGGACACCCCCCGTCGCGACTCGAGTGTCCGACCTGCAGCAAGTACGTATCGCGCTACATCTCGCCTGCGACATCCAACACGATCTAGGTTGGGCATCCAAGGCTCCTTCTTTTGCGGCCAGGCGTGCTTCAAGGCAAACTGTGGGCATTCACCTTGTCAGACGTGCAGCGCTAACCCAACCTAGGGGTACACCATCTCACCATCTCCATGCTCTTGCTCACATTTCTCGCCAGAAAACTCACAAGGTGATCCATGAACTGGCGCGTGCCCCGGCTACAGGTGAGTCCTGCCTCCGTCCTGTACAGTCCCTGTCCGAGCACCATCCAGATGGCACGTTCAACCCATTTCCTAATTACGTCTACTCGGGTCCACTCCGACCTGTCTATCCACTTTCTCCGAAACGTCACGTTCCCGATCGCATTCCACGACCAGACTATGCCCAGCGTGATGACGGTTAGCCTCGTCCCACACTGGAATTTATCCAACACACTCCCCTTAGGTCTCCCCATTTCCGAAATGCGTGCATTGGGACACCCACCGCGTATCCTCGATCCCGATGAAATAGAAAAAATGCGAACAGCATGTCGCGTAAGCAACCCATTTTCTCTCTACACCCATTCCATCCTCATCTCTTTAGCTTGGACGGGAAGTACTTGACCTTGCCGCATCCCACGTGCGCCCGGGAATCACCACAGATGAAATTGATGCACTAGTCCATCAAGCTATCATTGATCGGAATGCATACCCGTCTCCCCTTGGCTATCGGAAATTCCCAAAGTCCCTTTGCACGTACGCAATCCCCTTGTCTCTCGCCAACGCTCCTCGACTTTATTCCAGATCCATCAACGAGGCCATCTGCCACGGTATTCCTGACCAACGTAAACTGAGGGACGGGGATATCATCAATCTAGGTTGATCTGCCCACTTCCGACAGTAGCTAGCTTACTCACCCCATGCACAGATATCTCGCTTTATTATCAAGGTAATTCCTTTCGACGCTCTGTGCCACGACATTTGATCATCGTGTTCTAGGCGTCCACAGCGATCTTAATGCTACATACGCCGTCGGAACCATCGACGACGATGCAGCGAAACTCATCCAAACGACGCGCGAGTGCTTGGACGCAGCCATAAGAGCTTGCAAGCCAGGAGCACTGTTTCGTGATATCGGAAAAGCCATGTCAGTATCTCCTCGTCACACACGTTGTGCAACCACTGACTTGACAAGCGAGCCGATTGCAAGAGCCAACAATTGCGCGGTGGTTCGCACTTACACCGGACACGGTGTCAATGATCTATTCCATACTGCACCCAATATCCCTCACTATGCCAAAAACAAGGCAGTCGGAACTATGAAACCTGGAATGGTGTGTGATCCTTCCATGGTCGTTTGAGGTCGCACCCGGTTGACTATTGTTACCACCAGTGTTTTACCATCGAACCCGTCAGTGCTGCTACATATGGCTGCGATGGCAGTTCACTCACATGCATACAGATGATCAACTTGGGAACCAACTGGGACACGCAACACTGGGAAGACTCTTGGACCGCGACTACCATTGACGGTAAAAGGAGTGCACAGTTTGAGGAAACCCTGCTGTCGGTGACCGTTTGTTTGCCTCGAGATATCTACTCATTTCCCGATGATAGGATAACAGAAACTGGTGTGGAGGTGCTGACCGCAGGGAAGGACTTTGTTCTTTGAGTCCAGTCACATACCACGTACCCTAGATGCGAATACGATGCGGTGGAATATGTGTCCACCGTCAATATCCATCCACTCCCAAAAATCGTATCAGCCACGAGCGAGGCACAGCGAAACATATCCTCCGAGCCTTTATCTGTACATACTTGGCCCTTTTCTTGGCCCTGTTTACGCTAGAGACTCGTTGGCTGCTGACGGTAAATAAAACTAGGCGTTTAGACACGTTACCCCAAACCAGTGCGCGTCTCTCTTCACTTTCGCACATTTCTCTTTTTTCGACGACATGTCCGACTCTGAGCCTTACCTCCTCGTTGAAAAGTGTGGGGCGTCGCGGGGAAAGCCCATCTATGTGATCACAAAGCATATCCCGTCAGTGAGCCACTCGTCGAGGCCATGCTCGCTTCACCGTCGTCTCTCTTTACCCAGCACGACCGATGCGTATCCTGAGCGGACGGTATGACTCTTTGATCCATTGGTAGGTAGACACGTCGGTTGAGTTGCACAGCGAGAGATTAGGTGCATGGACCTGGGCAGCGAAGCTCTGGGTTCGTTCAACACAAGGCAGGGCGGGTGCACTCAAATACAAGTGAGTCGGTGCACTTGGACGCGGCCCCAACTCATCCCTGGCCTAGTTCTTCAACGACTCTGCATCAGGAAATCTAAAGTAAGGCGCTTCTTTGCTTTTGAACGGTCGAACCAGGTTGAGAATAGAAACCGCAAGATGCACCAATTCCGAATGCGGCATGGAGTTCTCCAAGGCAAGTCTCCAAGAGAACGCCTACATCCATATCAAAGGTCTGCCTGCCTGACAATGCAGGGAATACCCCCACTGGAAGCAAGACCTGGCGTCGCTTCCGTTCCTTGTCTACCAATGGATCTCACAATGTATATACAAACACGAACCATGCGATGGATAACATAGCTATAACAATGTGCTCAGGTGCGATCGTGCCTACTGATCTCCTCGTTCAGGTTTGTCGTCACATTCAAAAAGCTCTCTTCCTTGTCAACGGTTGCGATGCGTTCCACAGGAACAAGATCCGAAAGGCTCTGTTTGCGCTGTCGAGGTCGCATGTGCAGCGGTTGGCTATCTGACACCTGGACGCCCGTCGACGTGCTAGATACCCCAACCTGACTGACAGTCGTCATGCGGAGCCGCTGAAGGTCAGCATACGAGCCTTGTCGGCTCCGGGCCTTGCTTCGTGATGCATCTTCATACGCAGGGAGATAGCCGATTACATGATCATAATCTCCATGATCTTCCTCATCGGATTCCTCGGGCGTGGGCGTCCCTGGCCTACTGTCGTGGACGGGCGTGTTCCCTCCCCATGCACTTGTGCCACGTTTCGCAGTTCGACTCCAGCCAAAGAGACGTTCATCAAGCCACGTCTATCAGATATTTGCTGCATTAAACCACCATCAGATAGTGATGTACTTGCTTACCATGGGATGGATGAGCAAGTTCCCTTGTGCATCCACTTGCCCCACACTACTCTTCCTTCGCCAGACCCCCGGATCAGTCGAAGGGGGAGCGCTCGCCGGTACCAAAATGCGGAACTGTCAGGGATGAGCAACGCAGCGACACTCACAATAAAAAGTGAACATGTACCTGATCGAAATCGTCAAACACCTTTGGACCAAATTCATTGATTACATCCACCACTTCATTCGACAGGCGTAACCTCATGGCCTTCAGGTTGTCAAGGTCTCGTTGCTGTCCGGGAATAAGGGCAACAACAAGCGGCCGAAGTGATCTAGGGCAAATCAGCGAAAAACCAGTCATACTCAGAATTTACCTACTTGAAGACATCCACCCCGGCCTCGCCAAATTTGAGGGCAGCATAGTTCATGAATGGAAGAGCACAAATGACAAGGAACGGCGTCCACAGTTGTAACGATAAAGATAGGTTGGCTTTCGCGGCAACAATTGTTGCTAGAATGGCATAGAATGTGTACAGAACGGGAGCAAGGCCCAAGGAAATTAAAATTTTCCAGGTCGCGAGAACGTCCCGCCCAGCGACTTTGACGACAGAGGCAGCAAGCGCCTCTGCATGACGTATTGGTGGATGAGCCGAGACTCCAGCGACCGAATGTTTAGCTTACCTTTTGCCTTTTTTTTGGACATGACAGACGCAAGGATGAAAATGGGGCCATTCAAAATTACACCAGGCAACGCGAGCGTAGCCCAGGCCATCAATAAACCAAGCCGATAAAGAAGAAGACCAAGTGTTTTCCAGCTCGCCTTCTTGGCCCGTGGCACCTGACATTTTCACAACATCCGGAAAGCTGCTTGAGGATGAGCACGGACAGAACACACCTGGTGATCACGAAGACCTAGGTCTCGCAACAAACGATTGTATTTTAGAACGTCTTTCCTGAGTTTCTGGACACGCGGTTCGTCCTTGAAATGTGTGTAGCCCTCGAGGAACCGTCGATTTAATTCAACCACTTGACCCAGTGTGAGATGTTGACCAGGGGTCTTGTAAAGTCGCCGGACAGCCTGTATGAGCTACAAGACGTGTCTCAACGCAATCAAGACACGGGATTAAACAGACCTACCATGAGAGTGTCATAGTCGGGAGCTCTGATAGTCACAGTCTTGAGCGCATCATAGGTCAGGTTCAGGAATTTAGCAACTGCCTCGCGTTTGCGACTACCTCCCTCTTTAAACATCTCGACCAACTCTGCCGGTACGTCCAATGCGGTTCCAAACTCGACAACGGCACGAGAGCGGAAACGATGGGCATGGAAATAAGAAAGACCAACCGGGACGATTTTGACCTTGACACTTGAATCGTTGGCCATCGCACCGAGGGCCATAATGGAGACGCCAGCCTTGAGGGGAAGTAAATCACTGCGGTCATGGCTACCACCTAATGTTGCTTCAGTAGGCATACGAGTGAGATGATCGTTGTGACTGACCTTCGGGGAAAATCCCGATACAACCACCTTCTTTCAACCTTTGGTAAACTCCACGATACATTTCCTGCTGGTCGATAAAGGGAAGTCTCTTGAAAGTCAATCCGTGTTGTCCTTCTGCTTTGGCTTCCGCCTGTTTCTCCCTAATACGTGCTGTTCCTTTTCCAGTCTCACCTCCAAACTCTTTCTTGATTCGGAGTTGTGTGTCCGAAAGGACTTCCACGACTTCTGCCGCTGCTGAGTTGACCGATTTTGATAGCATGATTTGCATCCTGGGGGTAAATTCAGACTTGAAACGTGTACCTTCGCCGATAACAAGACAGGGATCGTCCGGAGACAAAGAGACGAAGCCAGTTCCAGGCTTCGCTTCATCGGCTGCTCGAGCTACAGGAACTTTACAAAGATCTGGTCTCGTTCATGGTCTCAACAAGTATGGGGTGCTTACTACTGTCCATCTGGCTGGCGAAGAAGCCAACCGCCTTTCGTTTCATGCTCTTCGCAGCAATCAAGAATGCAACCCGACGCCGAGTTTCCCTGAATACTTCCAGGGACATGAGCAGAGGATCGAGGAACTGTGGGCATGGTCTGTGTGCGCAACTACAAAAGTCGACCAGGGATATACCTGGTTGTGATGCGGGGCGCCAACAAAGATGACTGGACCATCACGGGGGATGTTGAAAGCACCTCGCGGGCGTATTTCTCTGAAGAATATCTGGGTGATCAACCTCCAGAACACCAGGGCAGCTTCATATGTGACTCTGGGCATGTCGAAGATGGTACAGAACGGTTGTACAAGTCTTATGGACAAAAGGTCATGGGGGAAAGACAAGGCACGAGACTAAGCCTGACGACGCTGCGGGAACGCGTTCTCGTCAACACGGCCAAACTCGTGGCGTGGCTCTCATCATTATTACTACCCTAATCTGCTTCCGTGTGCATACTATACAATATGTGAGGCAGTCAAAACCGAGTACGAGATCCAGAGTGTAAGATATGCCCGAGAAAAACGATCAGTCAACAGATGGCCGTGGCTTGCCTGCACCAGCAGAGGACCCATTACTTGTCACGCTCGCACGCTTGTACTGAAATATGTCATGCAGCTTGTGCAGCCTGTCCTCTCCTAGAGGATCCGGTGCATGCAGGGGCGATCGTGGGACGCCTCCGGATTCCCGGGCCACAGGCGAACTCGGACTTGGCTCATTCCCGTTGGCTTCGAGTTCTGCTGCCAATCTTGAATACACTCGTTTGCGGGCACAGAATGTGACGTACTGGATAGGGTGCTTGCAACAGCCACCGTTCTTTCTAGATCCTCCGCAGCGCGACTGGCAAGTGCACGGTTGATATACTTTCGGAATGCCGGACCTGTAGTTTCGAGAAGTTTCTCCACCTTTGGTCGTTTGTGTGGATAGTTCTTCAAGAAGTGATGCAGTTCCGTGATGCCTTCCTTGTGCATCGCACCAGTCGTCTCACTAGAGATGTGATTGATGATGGTAATAAGTTGGGCCTCTGGGTCCGGTTCTTCTACAGGTGGAGAGAAACCGTTGTGTGAAGAGACACTTGGACTGGTCCGGTGACTAGGTGATGAGCGACGGTTGTTGGCCGATCCCGTTGGAGAAATGGGGCGGCTTGAAGCAGCTGAATATGGTCGACTAATAGGATCTGGTGGACTTCCACTTGTCCTTGCCGGGGGGTCTGCCGGTTTCGAACCAGAGTTTAGTATACGATAAACATAGGGATAGACGATGGTAGCGGACGGATCATCGAATGAAGCAGAAAGAATGTCGTAGGCTTCATCTCCGTAATGAGCTGTGTGTAAAAGTGAAAACTACGGTGGTACCGACGCTGCATGCCACGTACCAACCACATGCTGGATGATGACTTTGACGGTTCGCAACGGCATGTCCCCACACGGAATTTTATTGGTCGCTCTTGCTCGCCATTCGTTTGGAGGAACGGATTGCAGAAAATGTTCCACTGCCGGAAGGAGCTCGACTGGATCCAACTTGTGCTCCTTGAGATCTTGAGGAATATTGCGCGCAAGCTTCCATACGCATTTGAGAACGAGCTCAGCAACACGAGATTCTTTTGACTCCAGTGGAGTTCCGGCGCCCGGGAACGGCTTTACAATTTGCAGGAGGAGCGCAAACAAGGAACTACAGTAGTTTTCAGCACAAACCTGCCAACGCGAGTGCTCAAGAAAACTGACCGGAAGATTGACATTCTTCTGCCGGTCGCAAATAGGCGCAAGATGATCATATTTATGAACCGTGACAAATCCTTGACCTTGGCAACAGAACTTTCATCTGTTTCCAGAAGGCGTAGTGTCAGTTCTTCTAGTAGAGGCGTAATAATTTCGACAGTCAATGATTCTGCCAGGAAGGTGTGGTCACAAAACGTGTTAAGAGTCTGTATGAGATGTTTTGCTAGCCGGAAATTTTCGTCAAGTAGCAACTCTTCTGGTCTTTCAAATACGTGGGTCATTTGCAATGTGATCGTCTCGATCAGACCCTCAGTATGCTCCGCCAAATCTCTGTATTCTGATGAGGCGTGTCCGTCTTCAGGTTTTGTCATAAGTATCTTCTGAATCTTCTTGAGTGCGTCAACACTGCGAGACGGGTCACTGCTGAGGATACTTGAGATCGTTATCGTAATATCGTTTGCACTACTGGCATGGACATCGTCGTAGGATGGGGCGGAGTCCACCAGTGTATCAATGGTATCACTGGACGGAAGAGTTTCTGTTATTTGCGATCCATTTGTCCGAGCTACGTAGGGCAGCTCGGACGGTTCCTCAACCGGTCGGATCGCAGCATTTGTGGATAATGCAGGAACGGTAGGTCGGGTCATAGACCGAGGTTGTGCTAATCGAGAAGGAAGCATGCTTTTGGGGCGCAAGCCAGACGCTGATGTGATCGATGGAATTCCAGAAGTAGATGCTGCGGACGGCGCGATCGCACCCAAAGGACCAGGTAACTTGGAAGTCCCGCGAGATGGAGGAGACGACCGGCCAACCGTTTGTGATGGTGCAGGGGAAACAGATCGTAACGATCGACCAGGAGAACCGGGTCGTGCGAGGCGGGATGTTACAGAGGCGGCAGGACTCGCAGCACGAGGTATTCCACCAACTTTCCCAGCAGATGGTGAGTCCGGCCGCGAATTGACGCCTGCTAGTCGAGTCACTTGAGGGCGGGGCGCAGGAGTTTGGTGTTCTAGTTTAACGGGACTACTTGGACCTGCAACACGCCTAAGTCGCTCCTCGAGTTGTGTCTTGTCTTTTGGAGAAAGCGCCCCGACTAAGGCCCATACCTTCTCTCCGACGAGTACATATACCTCGCTGTGGACGACACGTCAATTGACATTTCGCTTTAATCTAATGGCTGACATACCTGAGAACGGACAACGCGGATTTGCGGACAGCAGAATCCTTGTCAGCAATCATCGACCCGACGATAGGGAATGCTTTGCTGGGCTGATTGCACGCGCCCATTCCGTTACGTTTCAATAAGCTCGCCAATTCATCCAATGAACCTTGCCTAGTTTTTGCTACCTTCGCTCTCAGGCCATGTTCCAACAATAGGTCAAAGACCCGACTATATGCATAGACTTTTGGCAAAGATTGTACAATGTTCTGGACGCGAACACGCATAGGCTCACGTGCATCGCCGAGCTGGAGGGAAATTGAAGTGTTAACAACGTTCACGTCATGTAATGTTTCGACAACCACTTACCTTGTAGATAAACGTCGGGACGAAACAAAGCGCCTCCGAATCCTCGAACTGAGCATCGACGCTACGTAAGAAGGATATGATTGCTTCTATGACATCCAGACATTTCGAAGTTAGGTTTGATTGTGGTTCGTGAGCCTTTATAGAAACATATTTTAACGCAAGGTCAGAACACGCCAGGCCCACCGCACGGATATCGTCGACAGAAGCCCCGTATTTGTCTTCGCCAGACGAAGCAGCCATGAAAAACTCGTACATAGTGGAGAGTCCAGAGACGTGATCATTAACCGCGTTGTGATCGTGACTGAAGAGCTGGCCGATCAATTCTTTAGATGTGTGAGGCTCCATTTGGTGTTGCAAAAGATCTGCAAGGTCCTTGCGCGTCGGTCCGGTTTCATTGATCCACTTTTGAAGGTCCTTGGCCAACCTTGCGCGTTTTATTTCCATGCTCATGCTTAAGAAGGGCAGAGAGGCTAATGCAGTTGGCGTGGTAGCCTTTGCGATTTGGGCAGCGACACCCGGTCGTTTCAGCCCTGCCTTTTCCGGTGCTTTCGTCCCATTCAGTGATTCTCCTATGTGTTCCTCTCTTGATTCAGGTCTGACTGTACCTTGTGGCAGCTTCCTCCTGACACCACTAGGCTTACTGGAAACTCCAGACAATACAGGAGCTACAGGTGGTGGGGACGGCGGAGGGGATGGCGAGGGTTGAGATACTGGGGTAGCCATAGGCTTCGCAACTGGTTTGGGTGGCGGCGCAGACAGTGGTGGTGGTGGTGGTGCAGCCAACTCATTGGCGGCCTGGATGACCGGTATCGCGGTTTTACGAGATGCTGGCTTGAGAGCATTCGTGTGTGCCATGACCTTGTCAAGACCAACGGACGTGATCAACGGTGGCAGGAGTGCTTGAGCACCCTTTCTAACATCTGCGCTACGATCGTCCAGGCAAGAAACCACAGTGCCAGCCCAATTACCCAGGTCTAGCGGCGAGGAAGGTGAGTTTTCCTTTAGATAATCAGAAATCCATCCCAAGAGGGAGGCCCGCTGGGTAGGGTTTGTTGCTTCTAATGCGGTACCGAGAAAGTGGACCATAGAGTCTATGCCTTCGCAAGCGTTTGCCATCGCTGTCAAGGTCTGAATGGCAGCTGCTCTGATGGGTGCTTTCTGATCAGAAAGCACAGTCGCCACGGGAACGACAAATAATTTCGTGTACTTGTCGAAAGGCTTTCCCATACCCGTTGCAATGCGTGCAACAATATCAAGAGCGAGCGACTGGACTGCCTTGTTGGTGTCAGTTACTCGGACCTTCAAAACTTGCGCAATTTCACCCATAGCTGGTTTCAGTCGCTTGTTAGCGCCTTGATCTAGAATTGCCTGTAATGCCTCGAGAGCCTCCTTCTTAGTTTTCCATGCGTCGTTCTTGGAGTCAGCGAGAATAGTAGTACCCTTGAGCAAACCATCGAGGTCAACTCTTGGGAAAAGGTTGTCCAGGGGATCTGCTGCACCCTTGCCTCCTGCGGCAGATGTTGGAACCACCAAAGCGATATCAGCAGATGTCCGGCTCGGCTCGGGGGCGGGTGTGCTTTCGACTTTATCGAATTCGCTCTGGATCGTCCCCAGGAGCTGTGGGTTGATATCTTCCAAAAAATCCTTGATTCCTGTGCAGAATCCAAGGTGAAAGAGAGGGTCTAGTAAATGATAGGGACGTACCGGCTCCAGCAAAAAGCTTTACCGTAACGA
Organism: Xerocomus spinulosus; assembly: GCA_038094075.1. Taxonomy (NCBI): domain Eukaryota; kingdom Fungi; phylum Basidiomycota; class Agaricomycetes; order Boletales; family Boletaceae; genus Xerocomus; species Xerocomus spinulosus. The sequence continues at coordinate 112,757 of JBBPTN010000006.1, read as the reverse complement.
GGGTCTTGGTCGCGCTAGTACGTACGGCAGCATTAGAATTCTTCAAGGCGGTTTTGAGGAATTCGATTAGATTACGAAGTGAGAGACCAGCGATTCCAAACTCGACGAGCGCTGTATCCACCCAAGTCAATGCGTCAGCTAGAACTTTGGGAGCTTTCTGTTTGCCTAATGGTTCATACGCTACATCGTCCTGCTTGAGTGTCGCATGATCGTATTAGATATAAAATCAGCCATACCCAGATTCAGTACAAACTGCAAGGAAGTCTTTTCGGCAAAAATTGTAAGCGCGTCGCCTGCGGGTTTCTTCAATTTTGAATCACCAAGCTTTTCACTTAAATGTCCGGTTGAGAGCGCCACGCACGACTTCCCAAAGGATGGACAACGATCAGCAAGGATATTCAGGATGCCATACAACTTGGCTGAAACCTGATTAAACGTTTTGTTCAGTAAATTATTGGCTCAAGGAATGAAAACGGGGTATACTTGAAAGTTCTTTTCGCTCCAACCTTTCTTCGCGATTGCCCTTATAAGGACCTCTGCATCTACCTCTTGCACAACCCCTTCAAGCCATGCGGTCATTTCCTCACATGCGGCAAGCCTTGTTTTCCAATTTGCGTCTCCAAGTCCTACCATGATAGACCCGGGGATGAGACTAGCGGCAAGGACTTCGGCATCCTCTGGAGTATGTTTGTATTTGAAGGTGTCAAGGGCACCCGGAGGCGCTTGTGGAAGAGGCTTTGTGCCCTTGGCAGTGGCAGGGGGAACCGCTTTCTTCACCGCAGGCGCAGCAGGAGCGTTGGTCCTTGGAGCAGCGTCAGCAACTGCATCGCCGTTGGCTGGCGTCCCCTTCTTCGCCTAACATATACGCCGGTATCAGCGTCCAGCATTTGCAATAGTTAGAAGACAAACCAAAAGCCTTGCAGGTGGCTTCCCTACAGGTTTCTTCTGAGGTTCATCCTGTGCAAGTACACCTGCAGTAGCAGGCGGTGATATCGGAGTCGCGTCAGAAGCTGGGGCCTTTGTAGTAGGCGGTTTCTTGGCCGATTCTTTTGTGACCGGTAGCGGCTTCGAGGGACCTCCAGACCCTGCCTTGCACTTCACGGTGGCTTTTTCGTAGGCTTCCTTGACCTTTGCTTTCCTTACATCCGCCAACCCATCCATCAGAGCGTTAAGCGGTCGTTCACCAACCATCTTCATCAACGTCCCCAGACATGCAGCCGCCTCATTACGAGCACCTTCAAAGCTATCTTCGAGGAGGACTGCGAGAGGATCGGTGAGCGTTTTAATTTGCCCTGGTTGGACTGGACTTGTCGAAGTTGCCAGACAACGCGCGAGAAACTTCAAAGTCCCCTCTTTCACTTGTGGGTTTTTGTTTCCCAAAGCTGGAAGCAAATCGGGTATTATATCGGGTAGATTTGTCTACAGATTTGTGATTAGACAGCAACAAGAAAACATTTGGATTCTCACAGTAATAAAAACGGCATCTAGCGCAGATCCAATAGCGTCTGTAACATTAGCTTTCCTCTCCTTTAACCGCTCTAACATTGGAGGAACTACTGCCTCCCTGAGTCTTCCGAACGGATTCGCCATGCCCTTGGCTAGTCCCTCCATGACATTGGCTGCCGTTACGACACAATTGATGTTGGCATCTTTGTGTATACAAGTCGCCAGCGATTTTGCGAGTTCTGCGAGTTCTGGTGCATCCTGAATCCGGGGGGTGGCATTGACGAGCGTGAGGAGGTCATCCAGCACCTCCTTACGCTCCTTCCATTTTGAGGATGTGAGATTAGCTTGCAAATTCGACGGAAATTTGGCCACAATATCGACAGGTTCTGCGAGGGTGCGTGGATCAGGAAGGTCTAGTTCTGCTGAGACAAGGTGAGTAGCTGCGAAAGGCATGCATGAATTAATTACCCTCTACTGCCCCACTATCTAGAGCATCCCCAGAAGTGCCAGCATCTGCATTAGCTTCAGCCTCCCGTTGAAGTTCTCGCGTAGATCGTTCGGCCTTGAGGGTCCCCTTTCCCTTTCCTTCCTTCTCCATGCCTTCAAAAGCCTCCTGTAGCTCCTTGACTTGTACAGGCTTGAGCTCAGCCAGCCATGGGTCGATTGCTGGTCCAATATACTGATATAATGTATGCGTAAGTTGTGTGCCTTCGGAACGAACGTTCTTGTCCGCATGAGCAAAAATCTTGGGTAGTGCTTTGAGAACCGGAGCAGGCGGTGTCACCTGCGTCCCAAATGTTCTACGGGTAATTGAGTATTTGACGCACGGAGAGATGACACCTGTCAGCAACTTACCGAAGAACCTCCTTGAGCGCAAGCACGCTGGCCGCGACCGTCTTTGGTTGTTTTGCTGCGAGACCAGGGATGATATCCGCCTACCAGGAGGTGAACATGATCAGGATGACTATTCCAAAAGTGACTGACCGCGAGCCGATCACACGCACCACCACCCCTGCACCAGAGTTCTCCACCTCGACATATTGCAAAATAAGTTCTATCGCTTGATTCTTTGTCCCCGCCCTGGCGGAGCCAAGACACTTGTCAATTAGAGCTGGGACCACTGCGTCTCTCGTTTTGGCAGCAGTCTCGCCTGCGAACTTGACCAACGCTACGAGACACTCTACGCCTTTCTCCTGAGCCACCGCGTTGGAATCAGTAACTATTTTCTTGAGGAGATCAGGATTGGATATGTATGGTTTGAATGCTGGGTCCGAATCAGACGCAGTTGTTTGAAAGGTCTTGATGAGAGTCTCATAGCCATTTACACGGGCCTTCCAATTCTTGTGCGAGAGCCGTTCAGAGATTGGGAGCGACGAAAAGTCTTCTTCCTGAGGCGGAGGCCCGTCCATGCCCAAGCAAAAAGACAAGCTTGTAGTAAAAAGATGAACCGAGCTCCGAAGTCGTACAAAGTGCGTGACTTTCGATAACCCTAGTCGCGTAATTATGTAATCAAAATAAGAACACGTGACTACCTCGCCGCCAACGACAGACCGACATCGACGACAAGATCCCAGACTTGTTGTGCTTCCTCATCCACGATACATTCCTCGAAACCACGCATCGTTGAGGTGGAGTTGGAATACCGCTCGAGGACCGCTTCTTCGTCCTCTTTCATCCCGAGGTTGTGAAACACCACCATCAACAACCCCTGAACATCCGATGCTGCTTCAAACATGGAGAGCTGTGCATAGTCTGCTTCTGCCATTAGGAGGTGTGGTAGAGCTTCCCGGAGTCCTGCTTCTACGCAAACAGATCCACCAAACCACCAGATGTCATATAGGACGCGTACCTTTCGAATCCGAAGAGGCAATGATACATCTTGCCAATGTATGACAAGCGAATGCACGGTGTTCCAACTCATGACCAGTCAGAACCTGTTGTATAATCTGGGTGGACTGTGTGTAGGATGACTCTCGTCTTACCTGTGGGAATATTCCTTCCAACAAGCGTTGGCAGTGCTTCGTCATCCCAAACTCCAAACCAACATCCGCGAGGAGAGTAATCCCAACCCTATACAGAGGAAATCTGCCTTGAAATTCGGCATGCCACAATGATTGAAGCAGCGGTTGAATCGCCGTGACAGCTTGTCCCCGTCGCTGTCAATAAAACGAACATAAGCAACGATTCCGCATCTCGGACATTCTCTCGTACACGGGCGTGCATCACCTGGTGTAACTCACTGTCGATAAAAGGGAGCTGGACCACACTATCATCAAAAAAGTACTCTTTCAAAACAAACGTTGAAGATGTTGGTTGGCGAGGGAGTAAAAAATCGCGGAAGAATTTGTGCTGGTTCCTGCATGCGTATATGAAATTAGGTGGATGTGGCAACGTTACGATCAGGGTCCACTCACCTCCGACTACTCCTTAAAGCCAATATGTGCCAGATCATGATCGCCCACTCTTGATATTGATCAAGGGAGAGACCCCGCCATGTCTCCGGATGAAGGAGCACCGCCAAGGCAATTTGATACGATCCACCTCTAGCTAGCTGTTCGAGAACCACACGAAATGGGACAAAAGGTAACACATCCTATGAAACTGACTGACCCTGTAGGCCTGGTTGAGTGTGACATTAAGATGATTAGGGTCGTTGTCCCCAGGCTTGGAAAACGCGAGGACAAAGGATTCTTCCACTGCTGCGAGATCGTAACATCCTGATAATTCGTCTAATAGAGATGGCAGATACTAATCGTTGGACACGGCATACCCAACGTGCTCCACAAAACCGCCTGCATCGCATGTTGTCCAAGCGACTCTCCTTCGCACGAAGCTGCTTTTTTGAGGTCAACCCAGTGGTTGTATAATCCGATGGCTTGGGCAAGCTTCTCAAAACAGAGCGTTAGAGGTTGGCCCTACGACCAACAGGATCAGTTGATCGACCAACACGCTGCTTCAGTCGTGCAAAAACCATACACTCTGCGGTTGTAGGAGCTTTGCGACATCAAAAAGGACCTCAGAGGGGTGTAAGTCAGGCTGGATTTCATTCAGGAGAGGCGTGTCGCTCGCAGATGGATCTGGAGGCAAGCGATGCAGCATGCTGTTTTTGGAGCATGGAGGTGGTCATAAATGATCAATCCCTGCAGGAGATAGAATTAACTGGGCCAACCTGATGCAGTGCTGCAACGTGACACGATCACCACTAGTACGCGCAACTGTGATCGCCTCTTGTAAAAGCTGAAATGGGCGTGTTGAGTCTGGCAAGCGGTCATCGACACGGATCAAACCTTGCGGGCCGCAGAGTACTCTTTGCGTACATAATGCATACGCACGAGGTTGAGTAGCGCATGTTGTCGTATTCCCCTACAGGCAGGTTACAACTGTTGGATGACGCGAGAGCAAATCGGTACGTACGAATCGTTGCGATCATGGAAACGTTGTTCAAAATATCTTCGCAGATTTTCGGGACCTATTACATCGTCGCCTGTCATATGACCCTTTTCCCAGCTGAGGGACATTGCTGTAGACAAATCACTCAAAGGTACAGGTACGAAAACTCACTATTCCCAAGGCTCTGGGCGCGCTGATGATTTCAAATCGGAATTCGTCTTAAAGATCCAGATGTCACTTGTGAGAGGATCATTTCCCACAGGATCGTAACCAGCCTGGTGGTCTCCCTCACACCAAGCCTGGTAGTCCTTTTGTAATTGCATAACCCCATAGAATGAGAGCTTGATGAAGCTGACGAAGCAGCGGCGACAAAAGTAACCAAAGATCGAACGGCGTGCCTAGTTGAATTTGTGGGTGTTTCTACGAAGAAAGCTGAAAACGCGTACGAGGACGTTTGGCTGACACCAAATGACATTCAGTGGACACTCAAAGGATGAGCATTTTCATGTATGTACCTCGTCTTCAACCTTTTCGATAAATATAGCAGGAGTACCTAGAAGACGATTAAATGAAGGGTGGGTCTTGGTGTGCGTGTGCAACGCACTGTGGAAAAAATTGGACAATTGATCAGCACTCGTGAGTTGGCCGGGCTACAATTGGACTCTGATGAGATCGCTGCAGGATACCTCGATGGATCGGCCATACCACTGCCTCAAAGGCCATGAGGACGTTCTGGACGTTGGGAAAGTCCATGTCCGGTGCAGATCGTAGTATCGATAGGATCTGCTGATGGGTCCTTGGTTGCACGACCTGGCAGAGTGAGACGATTCGTGCGCGAGAAGGGCCTGAGCGTACCTCGGAGACCTCGAAGAGCAAGAAGCGATATATGAACAACAAAAAGTCTGGTGGGAGGCTGCCATGAAATTCCTTGAAGACCAAGAGGAAGATGGCGGTGAGATCGATGTGGTGTGGGCGAAGGACGTAGTGAATGGGTGGTGGTGTCCCCGCAAAGTACTCCATGGTAGGAAACAAGAGGCGCCTTCTTCTTTCACATCACCCCGATGGGCCCCAAGACAAGGAAGAGAGCTGCACCGACAGTCCAGAGAGTAAATACAGCCTCGCTCTCGTCCTACTGATATCCTTTATCTCCTTCACCAGCGTCCAGCGAAAAAGCAAAAGGTAACGCCGTCGTCCAAGCAGAGCAAACCAAACCGAAAGGAGAAGGCGTTCGAGAGAGGGTACATCCCAATCCCTGGCGCCTCTTCCGAACACGATGTCCAGGACGACGAGGACGACGAGACCATGCTGGGCGAGTATGGTGACACCCTCCACTTTCTTGCCGAGCTGGATCAGCGGGGCATAGCCAGGTATGTCGTTGTGCTTCAGATATAGGACGGGGCCAACGATACTTCACTCAGGAGTAAAAAGGAGACCGAACGCCTCCACCAGCTGTACAAACCTGTCCGGAGACCCAGAGTCGACGATTTGCCCTCTGTTGATTCACATGACGAGGACACGGAATCTTGGAATTCTGACATTGAGGATTCTGACGCAAAAACACCCTCAGACGATGCCCTTTCCGACGAACTAGATACCGACGAACAACCAGCCGAGCTAGACTCTGATACTGAGATGCCATACGAGCGCGTCCCGCGACAGCCACAAATACCAGAACCGGAGAAGCGTCAAAATATACGTGGCCTTCCGATCAAGCTTTCTGATGGCCGAATACAAGCTTCAGAAAAGGTGACCGTAGCATCAGCTCGGATGGATGATGAGGAAGAGGAGGACACAGAGGACTCTGTCGGACATCAATCACCACCGGCAGTGCTTCCCACCGTGGAAGACGTAGCAACTGGTGCCCGCTTCGGCCGACTTGCTGTCATAGACGTGATAGGGAACACCTCACGCAAAGTCAGGATTCAGGGTGCAAAAGACCAGATAGCCAGCATTTGCCAAGAAATAATCACCGATCCGGAAAATAGCGTCCGTCGGCCTTGCACGATGTTTTCACTATCGCACCTCATTTGATGCCTTAGCTAGGTCTCCTTCGTCGCCTGCATACCTTTTCTCTCGAGACGATCACGTCCCAGTCGCATTCGGAACCAGTCAAAAATGATCTCGCAATACGCAAGTTGGCTGTTCTATCCCAGCTCGCAGTATTCAAAGACATCATTCCTGGATATCGGATACGTGCTCTCACGGACAAGGAAAAGGCAGAAAAGGTTAGTCAGATGGTCGCCCGGACACGTGAATGGGAACAAGGCCTTGTACTCGTGTATCAATCCTATCTCCGCGCTCTCGAAGCAGAAATCAAAGGTAGGCACTACTTTACGCCGCCTCGTGTTCCTGCTTTGAGCACACACCAAGCCAAAAGCGACCTCTCCGATGTTGCCCTCAAATGCATGTGTACCCTTGCCTCGGATGTCACACATTTCAACTTCCGTGCGAACCTTGTGGCATGCATTGTGGCTCGCTTGAGCAGAAAAACATGGGACGAGGTACGTTTCATCTGTTGTGCATCCAGAGCCTAGATTGACTCGATTCCCAGCCATCTGATCTGTGTCTGAACACGCTGATTAGCATTTTCCGAAATGATCTCACTGGTGTGCCTTCTCTCGAAGCGGTACAACTGTTGAACCGCATGATAAAAGAAAGGCATTTTGATGTGCATCCAGAAGTTTTGACGTGTCTTTTGTACCTTCGTCTCAGGAGCGAGCTGAACGTGCGAGCGTCAGACTCCAAGGTTGACAAAGAAGATAAGAACAAAGGGAAAACAACAGTGAAAGGGAAAGCAGCGAACCGGCCCTATCTGAGCAAGAAGGCAAGGAAGGCTCTCAAAGAAAGAAAGGAAATCGAACGCGAGGTACGCGAGGCCGAAGCGGAAGTAGACAAAGAAGAGCGGGCGAGGACGGTAAGTGAAAGGAGACGTGCGGCTTCGATAGCCTGACAAGTGTGGCAAAAAGCATACAGAAACCCTGAAGCTTCTTTTTGTGTTGTATTTCCGAATACTCAAGAGTCCACACCCGACACCTCTTTTGCTGGCGGCCCTGAGGGGTATATCCAAATATGCACATCTCGTTAACGTTGACTTCTTCAAGGATCTGATGCAGGTTCTGAAGAGCCACATCATACGAGAGCCTAACGAGATCAAACCCGACGCAAGGGAATCGCGTAGTCTTGTGAATCAAAACACGGACGTGCAGCATCGCTTGTTGTGCATTGTGACGGCGTTTGAACTCTTGTCGGGACAAGGTCTGTTGATGCGTTTTTATTGTGTCTTGGGAACAATTCATGTCTCCAATCAGGCGAGGCGTTGAATATCGACCTCGGTGACTTTGTGAATCATCTCTACGCGATCATATTGCCCGTCAGCGAGCACCTGCAGATGGAGGACACGTGTAGTCTGTCGACTCGTCATCCGACTTTCGCGGACATGTTATTTCGAGCACTGACGCTGGCGTTCTCCCCGCGATCTGAGGGCATGCCTTGGCGCATTGCAGCGTTTTCCAAGCGCCTGCTGATTGCTTCGCTGAACTGGCCGGCTGGTGTTGCACTCCGCGCTCTGGATTTCGTCGAAGGCCTGATCGTGAAAGAGCCCAAGCTAGAGGCGTTGCTGACGACGGACGATCGTCATGCCAACGCCACGTACCTGCCTGAAGTCGACGATCCTCAGCTTTGCCACCCATTTGGAACATCGTTTTTTGAATTGCTGCAATTACAGCAACGGCACTATGACTCTCGAATACGAGAATCGGCCCGCAGGCTCTCTAGATATACCAGGACGTAGCGGTGATTAAAGCGTCCTATGGCATCAATGACGTTACAGATATCTACAGTACTTGATGTTGGAGTGGAGGGTACAAACAGGGTGACATTGATGAAGACGAAGAAGGCTGGGTTTAGTACAAAAAAAGAGACCCAAGTATGGTGAAACAACAAGTTCAGGGAAGACAATATCCAAAGTGAAAAAAAAAAAAAGTACAAGTGTTCGGGGGTGATGAAAGTCCGGGTGATGTGAGCAGTCGTGAGGGTCATGAAAGCAAAGAAGGCATCATGAACGCCGCAGAGTACGACGGGGTGCCTGACAGGGAGGTATCCGCATTGATAGCTGACAAAGCATAAGATAGAGACGTCTGTGCGGTCAAGGAGGTGCGCGGCATGCATTGCCCAGGCATATGGGTATAGGTAGGCAAGAGGGACTCGGGCTGATAGGCGGACTGTGGACTGGGAGTCCTTTCTGGGCGACCGTGGTATTTTTGGATCCCGATGAGTTTCGCAGCGGGCATGCTCTCGCACTGCCCTCTGTCCAGATCGTAAAAGATGACAGCGAGGACGGCTTCATTTACGATAATTTTTTGGACGATGGACGTTGGTGAGGCTAGGATGCACGTGGTGAACATGAGGGAATCCATCTTGGCAGCAACACTTACCAGAGTCGAGCCATCGGCTGCGCGTCAAGGGTGAGTCTGGGAGGAGCAGGGTGGCGGACTGGAGCTGATCGTTGGTGGATTCGGCAGACATCAGGGTGCAGAGGTTGGTCTCCTTTGAGGTGCATTGACCACGGACCAATACGGCGGTGACGCAGCGGACGGATGCGCATGGACGGATGGTGCAGGTAAGCGAGCCCTGGACGCCGTGTAGTGCAGGGAAGGAGGGAATGTCGATCGGAGGGAGATGGAGGCTGATTCGAACGATGAGTACCAGAGGGTGGCCAAACGGTTGTGCGGAGGGTGCGAACGCGTCGACGGGCAGGGTCAAAGAGGGCATGCCCTCTGCCCACAGTGAGAGGCGGGTGATGGAGCTGTGTGCGGGAGGGTCAGCGGCGAAGAGGGACGAGTCGGTGAAGAGGAGAGGCGAATCGGGCAGGGCGGGGAGGTCGGGAGAGTAGCCGAGGGGGGTGTACAGCCGGTCGTTTGTCCAGTACGAGGAGAGGGGAGAGAGTCGGCGAGGGTCTGAGCGATGTGCATCGGAGGCGGAGAGGGAGCGCACGCGTCTAGAGTCATCGTCCTGACGCTGTGTGCGGGTGCTGTGGTTGATGTGTTCCGGACTCACACTCGGGCTAGGACCGGAACAGAGGGGCCGGGGTGGACAGCAAGAGGTAGCCGAACCCGCAGAACGATCGGAAGCCGGTGACTGGTCGTCAAAGGGGCCGGCAGGAGTGAGGAGATGCGTGTCCGAAGAGTCCTCTGCCTTGATGTTTGGCAAGAGGGCTGTTTCGAGCGAAAGCTCATCGCCACCCGCGACGAGGTGGTATTCTGGGCAGGGGTGAGCGGGTGCGGGTGCAGGTGAACAAGACATACCTGGTTCGCCCTTCCACATGTTGCGCAAGACCTGGATGTGGCTCGCGACCTGTTTCTTTGAGCGGTCGACGCCGTTCTTCTGGAGGTAGTCGACGAGGAACTGGTTTCGCCAACGGGAGCGACCGCGAGAGTAGGTGGCCCATGGAGACTCCCAGTATTCGCGAAGACCTGTGTGGGTGTGAGTTGGCGCGGACAAGAAGGCGACGCGACGGGCCTTGGACGAATATGCGCTCAATGTCTTCTGGCCACACCTCGCTTGAGCCATCCTTGAGGAGTTTTCTGTGCTTTCGCTGTGGTGTGAGCGACTTGGCGTCGTCGAGGAGGGAGGGGAGTCTGGGCATTGGGATGAGGAAGGGAGTGGCGGGAGGAGGTTATATAGGAGAAAGGCTAAAGATCCGGATTGGCATGGAGGACCCGTTGGCTCGGATACGCACTAATTGAAAATGCCCTGAAATTGGCGAGATGCCGATCGGGATGGAAATAGAGTTCATGCCACGCGGAAATGGAAAGTGCCCGCCACAGAAGCGGAGTGGGAGTGTGGGAGCCAGATCGGGAGATCTCCCCTCTGATCCGGGGGTGCCGACGTGCACGGGCCAGACCGAACGGCGGAGTGCCAACTGTATTTGTCGCCGCCCCAATCACCGCTTGCCCATGCAACGATGGCTGCGACAGAACGTGCGGGCCTATGACGAGCCGGACCGCGTCCATGCCGACGTCGATGCCGCACTCGCCCGCTTCCCCGCCCTGAGACCGAAAGCGGACGTTTACAGTGCGTGTCCCACCCTCGGCATCGTCTCGGCTGACGTGCCGTGCAGCCTACGACGATGGCCGTGCACAGCTCCTCCTCTGCCTCCATGGCCTCCTCCCGATCGCCTTCCGAGGCGCGTCCTACAACATCCCCGTCGCCCTCTGGATTACCCGCGACTACCCTCGCAGCCCGCCCCTCGTCTACGTCGTCCCCAACAGCGACCTCCTCGTCCGACCCAGCCCACACGTCGATCTCAGCGGACGATGCACCATCCAGTACACCGACGACTGGATCAGAAAGCCAGAGGTATCTCTCTCCTCCTTTCCCTACCCGATCACTCACCCTTCCAGCCCTGTCACATCGCCGCCCTCCTCGAGGCCATGCAGCACCACTTTTCGCGTTCACCCCCCCTCTACGCCAAACCAAGGCCCTCTCCCCCGCCCCTCCCCCCGAAACCTCTGTCGACATCCGGAACCATGGCCCGATCATCCTCTCCCATCAGTCCTAATTACCGCACCGCAATGCCTCCGGAGACCCTGCCCTATCCATTCGTACAAAGTCCGCCCGCGCATGCTCCACCCTCTCAACTTCTCTCGTCCCTCGTCCCTGCTGTCCCACGTCCAAACCTGCTCGAAGACGATAACACCCCACGCCCTCTTCCTCCTCCCGCTCCCCCACGCCCACCCAACCCAGAACTCCTCCAGCTCCATGCACAGCTCCACGACAAATTCCGCTCCGAGTTCGCCGCCCTGTCTCAGCTCATGGTTTTGGAATCAGACCGCCTGCGTGCTCAGCAATCGGATCTTCTTGCCGGCGAACCCGCTATCCGAGATGAGTTGGCTCGTCTCGAGGCTGTGAGAGACGTTTGCCGTAACGTCTCAGCAAGACTCCAGTCCTCGGTACACCTCGCTGAACACAACCTTGCCGAACTTCGCCGAAAAGGCGATCCAGACGTGGACGAACTCCTCTGCTCCACCAGCATCGTCCACAACCAGCAAGTACCACCTCAGCCCTTGTCCGCACCACTGACCGACTCAAACAGATTGATCAATCTCGTCACAGAAGACAATGCGATCGAAGATACCATTTACCATTTACACAGGGCCTTGAACACTGGTCGCATCGATCTAGAACGCTTTTTGAGGGTGAGCACTGTCATCATCGCACGTCTCTCATATCCCATCCTGTCGTCCAGACGACCCGCGTGCTCGCAGAGGAACAGTTCATGAAAAGGGCCCTCATCGAGAAGATCCAGTTGGGCATGCCGATGGGAATCAGCTCGCCCTATTCCTAGTTGTATATTCGGGGTAGTCACTAAATAAGACCAGATCCGTCACGTCTAGACTGGATCTAATGGGGTGCTCGGCGTCGTACTTGCCATATTCGCTTGGTTCTGGACCTTGCCGATGCATCCTCTATCTGGGGTTCGTCCCTCTCACAAGCCGTGGTAATGTGGGCAGCGCCGTGCTGCGGTTGGAAGGTCGACCTTGTGATCCAGCATGAGTGGCTGCAATTGTTCCTGAAGTAGTACGCCATCCCTTTGGCAGTGCCTCTGGTAATTGTTCCAAGCCCGGATTCGGATCTTCCAACAAGGTTCCGAGTGGGAAAAATGTCCATACGGCGTATCAATTCATCGAACCACTTTAATTACTTTTTCACGAGAAGTTCACCATATATACTTGCAAAATGAAAAAGCAAAACAGAATGACTAGCTGGACTAACAGGTCAAGGGGTTCCTGTCAGCCATCATATTTGGACACCGATACCGTCGCACCAGATAGCAGATCAGGCGACGTGGCCCTCACCCTTTTCTGCCTCACCTGGCACCCTCTTCCGATACTCTGGTCCCCTTCCTGTGCTCCCCACCCATCTCCACACGCGGTGTTCATCACCACCTTGTACCTCTTCCAAATTGACCCTGACGTTTGCGTTGCCCTCGACAACACGTTCCACCTGATCCCAGAGCCTCTTTCTCGCCGTTATCGAGGGCTGCTCTTGCAGTATCAGATCACGGAGCTGAAGTGACGACAAATATGGTTGGGGTGCCGTCACCGGGTCCGTATGGTGTGCCAGCTCTTGATTACGCAACGTATCAAGCACAATTTGAACAAGTTCCGCGACACGCTTGTTCTCCTTTTGGCGTTGGGCGCGGGACCGCCTGAGGGCATACACCACACACACACTTGAGAACAATACTGCTTCCGTCAGCACACACTCAACGACGAGTATAATGAAATATGTTACCAAAAACAGTCCCTCGCCATCGTGACCACACCTCTCGGAGTCTCACAGTAAGCTTGCAATTCAGGGTCAGATTGGCAGTCTTGTGGGCCAAATAGCGGCGCCCGCTGCTGCACATTTGGTGATCAGTGACAATCGATGACTTGTGTGATCGCAAACTCACGACATGTCCTCCCCAAAAACGACACTCCCCCACTGGATAAGCTGTTCCATGGCTTCGTTAAACGTATCGTTAAAGGTGTCGAGAAGCTGCGGCTGTTAACCGAAAATCAACATTCACCGCTTTCGACAAAAGACGGGCCAACGAACCGCAGTCTTCTTCTTCATCGTCTCTCGCAAGTCTTGCACCTCTAAACCCCATTTTCTGGCTTCACCCCCTTCACTATCAGATACGGCCAACTTGTCACCCTCGCCACCTGCACAGACTCTTCTCCCACGTTCCTGCCCAAGCAAGGCTTCGATCGCTTTCCCCAAGGCGCCGATATTCCTCTTTCGTCTCGGATCTTCAATACAGTGAGGTGGGAAGGCAACGGGGCTCAATCCGGGTAACCCATCGGCCACCTCTGAAATGAAGTTCCAGACCAATTCGACAGGAGCTGATGGCGCGGCACCGAAAGGTGACAACAGCGCAAGAATGGGGTGCGGACGCAGTAAATACCCGCTATCGCACGTTACCGTGTGGTGATTGCACGATGCATATTCTGGGCAAGGCGTGCATGCCGATGGATGTGGTAAGGGGATTAGCGAATATACTGGGCACCCTGTTCCGTCTTTGGTAGTGATTGCATCAACGAGTTCCGATGGCATATCCAAAAAGGTCCGATTCGCTCGATCGCATGGTCCGACTGCAGAGATACGAGCCTGTAATTCCTCCAAAGCCAGACTGCTATTCGATCCCGTGTCGCAAAATCCAATGGATGCAGACTCCCTCTTGTAGTGGATGACCACGCTCGAGGCAACAAGAAGGCAGATCGCGTACAGGCACGTCAGCAGAAAGTGCCTCGGTTTTGCATCAGATTCACGAGGGTGAGCATTAGCAAGCGGGATCTCAGAAGCTGACGTCGCCTGCTTGTCGAGCGTAGATTCTTCGACCCCGTTTTCCACAATGCTAACCGGGGGGGCGGTCAAGTGCAAATCGCGATCCAAGGGCCTGGAGTCTACATCCGGATTAGGAAACTGTGGCGGTTGTTCGGGAGCACCAAACGGGCCAGACTGATGGGTCAAAGGGTCGAACGACGTTCTCTTGGCGGGGGGTGACCATGCAGGCGGATGGCGAGTGATGTCTGGTGGGAGTTGTGGCTCAAACTTGGACTGTGGTGGAGATCGCTGAGGTGACACGGGGAAATGCAATGCTTTGGCAGGGGATGACGGAGGGGAAAGCTGCGGAGGCGCAGACATAGACTGTCGAGACTTCTTCTGAGTGGTACTTTTGCGTGTCATCCTACGAACGGGGGACTGTCGCACCGGCGACAAAGATTCAGCGCCCGATTGGAAGATATTGTTGTCTTCCCATCCACTATCGTCTGCCAACTATAGGTTGTGAGGTCTTATTCGGTAAATTAGAAATACCATGTGACGCACTGATATCCGGCGTGCTTGAGAGTTATCCTAGCACCTGCACGTCAGCGTCGCCCGATAAGGAACAGTACCGGATAGCCTTACCGCTCTCCTCCTCGTGACCTTCCGAGCAGGCAGTTCTTCCTCTTCTGGTTCACTTTCTTCTACGAGTGTGGCCACACTAGCACGCACTTTTGTGCTTGTGACGCCACCCAAGTCGGGTTGAGCAGACGAACGACGGCGCTTTGGCTAGATAGGAGTATCAGCACACGGATGGGAATAGGGTTCATGGACCCTACCGGTTCTGTTTTTTTGGGGGGTTCGTCATTGTCCGGAGCACGGGAGAGTCTTCTGGAGGACCGCCTGGTCACCTGAACCGTCGTGAGCTAAACCAACAAGGGTATAAATGACCCACTCTGGTATCTGTGCTGAGGGGTCGGCCAGTCAGGCCATCCGTAATGCCATCGTCGCTCGCAAAACTATTCTCCCTCTTCAGCTTCTCCTTCCGAAATTTGACGGCCTTTGGTTTGATTTCGTCGAGGAACGACTGCACAAGCTTTGCTTTGGTGTATGGCGTAGGATAACGGATCTGGTGGTGGTTGAGGACTCCTAGTAGCTGCGACACTGTCAATGTGTTTGGTTCAAAGTCGCTGTCGAGGTAGTCTCCCTGGTTGATGATCTGCGTCGCGGTCAAGGACCTCGACATCGTGGCCAACGTTGAGCAAGCGCGGGGTCACGTTGCCAATGCCTACCGCTTGTCACACCACGGTCACGTGCCCCGACAGTGATCAACAATTAATGGACGCGTGATCAGACATCGGGCCGGTGAGTGGACAAACACTGCCTTGGGTGGTGGTCCACGTCCGGGACTGCCCCCTCTGTTCCGTCCGAAACACGGCAGACATGCGGAGCACGACAAATGTGGACTCTTTGGAGGACACGACCATAGATACAATTTGTGAGATCACAGCCCAAGTCCATCCTATGGCGCAAACTTTGGTCGGAACAGTCCCGACGGTCCGAACCACTTCCCACCAATCTGACACAATGTATGGATCAGGTCGACATCCTCGCCAAGAGAGTGAGATCTTTACCATCAGGTTCCAGTATGCCCAGGGAAACAAGTCCTAAAGCATGCATAATTACTAGTCGTGTGATACAACCCAATACAAGCACATACCTTCTTCATATGGTAAAACAGCCTGGATGCCAGCCGGTCAACATCACATCGAAACGAACCAGAAATAGAGGGCTGACCTTCTCGGCTTTGTTTGGTCACCGAGGTAACTCGAAAACGTCTCCTTCGGTTCTAAACCGTACATGAACTCCGCCAACATTAATTCGCCATACCCTGTAAGGAGCTGCAACAATAGTCGGCACAAGGATACGCAGCACAATCAAATAACACGGACCGGACAGCTTGTATAGCCATTATATCTGGCACTGCTAAGGTTTCCACTGTCCAGCACAGAAAAGAGATTTTCCGTGAGCACAGGTAGCTGTGACGTAATGGCTGCTGCTGTTTTGCTCGTCGGCAAGGAAGAACAGTCCCCCACCGAGAAGATGTTGCTGTATTCTGGCTTTACGTGTTGCAAGGTCGCAGGATTGACTTCTACCCATCCTGTCGCATCAGCGACCGGGGAGTTTTTGATGAAGTCCAAGGGTCCCATAGGAGGCGTCACATGCAATAGAGAATAATCGCGATCAACCATAGTACCATCGGATTTTTTAAAAGTCGCTTTGCGGTTCGGGACATCTATCGCAACCAGATTATGTCCGAACTCGCCACCAATTCCTCGCTGAACTCGGAGAGCGTTCAACGCATCCGAATATTTTTTCACGCTGAACATCGATGGCGTTCCGGTCATGAATGTGATGTTGATGTTCTCACCCCTGCCGGATTTTCTGTACCGGTCCCAAGCCATCCACATAATCTTCTGGGGAGCTGATAACTATTTAGTCACGAGCACACCACACTTTCGGAACGTGTTACCTCCGGCACATTTGATAACACCTGCCGGTTGTGTGAATATCGCGTTTCCGTGTTGCAATGAATCGATGATTTCCCAAGTCTTGTCACACGTATCAAACGAGTAGATGGATGATACGCCAGAGGCAGCAGGGTCGGTAAGAGCTTGTGATAAGCCTGTAATAGCATCCCAGTTGATCTTGATGCCCGCGGCAATTACAAGTGCCTCGTATGTTATCGAGCGACCTGCTACAGTCGTCACAGAAGACGTCGTGGGAGATAGTTCGGCCACATTTTCAGGGATGTGCACAATGTGGGGTGGGAAAAGCGAAGCAAGCGGGCGCCTGAACTCGTGTTTAGGGCGGAGTCCTGCACCCACGAGAGTCCTTCAAACAATAAGAGCGGTTCGCTGAAGGTAGGAAAGTGGACTTACCAACCCGGCTAATATTAAGACAATTGTAAAACGGTGAGATTCAGTGACAAGACTAGTCTGGTGCATCTTACTTGGTAGTAGTGGAATTGGGATGCATCGAGCACCGCAATATCACCATGGCTGAGAGGTTTCCTTGCTGCAGAGAAACGGTTATAGATCTGATTTGCTACGGACAATCCTCCAGAACCTGGGTGTATTGAATGGTTGCCAATGAATTATCTGAGAGGGACTTACCGCCACCAATGACGACGACCTTGAACTTGTCCCTAGTTATGGCTGTACTAGCAAATCGTGCATGCCAGACTGCCTGTCGCGAAAGATGGATGGATGTTCGGCCGGTGAACATCTTTGGTTTTGGGAGAAGAAGAAACGTACGCTGCGAAAAGGCGTTTATCTTGATAAAAGCCCGTGGTAAGAAATGGCGAGATCGTGTTATGTGATCACTGTCAAAATGTGATGTCCGTCCCGGCTCCTGGGATGTCCAGCCTCAGGGCAGCCCATTCGTGGTCTTCAGAGCCTGATCTTGAGCTCTACAAAAGACTTGAACGGCTCTCTAGGAAATATTTGTCGCAGTGCATGGTGTTGATCTGGTTCCGGAGGAATCCCGTGTTCGGAACCCCGTTGGAAACACAGCGTAATTAGGCCACTGTTGTATCTGATTTCTGTAGTGAGGTTGTTAAACGCACTACAGGATGAAGTTGCTTGATAGTAATTGTGGAAGCGGTTATGTAGTACTGTGAAGTGTACCACAACTGCCACCGTCCAAGTACCGGAATTGTCCCATCAACCTACAATTCCCAACGCCTCGACGGACTATTTATCTGACCAGAATGACCACTCAACCAGGACAAGATGCCAAGTTCTTTCAGCGCGGAAAGATCGAGGTATATCACGTTTATTGGGATGAGTCCATGGTCACCGTACACCCGCTTTCGTGCAGGAATTCCGCGCTGAGCTCCAAGCTGCGGAAGCGAGGGACAAGAAGTTTCAGAAACGGAGGACGGTTCTCAAAAAGATTGTTGCAAACATAACCATGGGGAATGACAGTGTGTGCTTTGTTGTGTACACGTCCATTGTCTCAGTGTTCATTGATCAGTGTCGTCGCTCTTTCATGATGTTGTTCAATGTATCGGAACCCCTCTGCTCGAAATAAAAAAGAGTGAGCATTACAGTGCTCGACGTTTGATCCTACCAGAAAGTCAACCCTACTACAGTGGTTTACCTCTACCTCGTCAGCTACGGTCGATCCAAGCCGGAACAAATACAGGTTGTCATTCCGAGCTTTCTGCAGGTACTTTTGCATACGGGCTTTTGTCAAACCCAGGCCCATAGTCGTTTCTAGGACTGCAATGATCGCAATCCCCTCATCCGAGCGCTCGCCATACGGACAATGGCGTATATACCCATTCCCGTAGTGACAGAAGCGCTTAGTGAACAGCTGCGACATTGCATCAAGGATCGAGATCCTTATGTACGCAAGACAGCTGCGATTTGCGTCGCAAAACTCTACGCCGCTGATCCCAGGAAAACAGAGCGGGCAGGTTTCGTTGAAATGCTCAGGGATATGATGCTCGATGCTAATGCAACAGTTGTCGCAAACGCCGTAGCCGCTCTCTCAGAGATTGGAGATCGTCAGGATGGCGTTATTTTCCGCCTGAACCTCACGATAGCAAACAAGTTGATCTCCGCCGTGGGCGAAAGTTCAGAGTGAGTCTGTTCGTACGGTCTCTGATTTCGTTAATCCGGGATCCAAGGTGGGGGCAGATATACATTTTGGATTCACTGCTACGTTACGTCCCGGAGCAGCACGCTGATGCCGAAATAATGGCGGAAAGGGTGATTGTTCAATTACAACACGCAAACTCGGCTGTTGTTTTGACCACCATCAAAGTTCTCCTGTATCTCATGAACTACATGGAGAATCGAAAACTCATCGACCACATCTGCAAGAAGATGGGTCCCCCACTGGGTAATACAGGTGGCTCGATCCGGAATTATCAGCACTGAATGACATGGTCCCTAGTCACGCTATTGTCTTCCGGTCCAGAGGTTCAATATGTCGCTTTGCGCAACATTTTGCTTATTATTCAACGAAGACCTACTGTGCTGAAGAACGACGTTAAAGTCTTCTTTTGCAAGTATAACGATCCGATATACGTTAAATTGGCGAAACTGGAAATCATGTATCGACTGGGACGCGAAGAGAACGCAAGAGAAGTGCTGGCGGAGCTCGAAGAGTATGTCTTCCGTTCGGTCTCGAGAAGTCAGACATTTATTGTGGACTGTAGATACGCGTCGGAGGTAGATGTTGACTTTGTACGCAAAGCCGTGCGGTCGATAGGCCGGTTGGCCATCAAGGTCGAAGCAGCAGCAGACATTTGTATCCAATCCCTTCTCACCCTAATCGAAACCAAGGTCACGTACGTCGTCCAAGAAGCAATTATTGTGACAAGAGACATCTTCAGGCGTTACCCGGGTAGATACGAGGGAATTATCCCAACGCTCTGTGAAAACCTTGATGCCTTGGAGGAGCCCGAGTCCAAAGCTGCCATGGTGTGGATACTGGGTCAGTTCTCAGATCGGATCGATAATGCTGATGAGCTCCTCGATGACTTGGTATACAAATTCCTGGACGAGACGGTCGAGGTGAGTGCTCAGCCATTATGATTCGCTTTTTTGGTCAAGCGGATTTAGGTCCAACTTGCGCTTCTGACTGCCGTAGTCAAGCATTTTATCTTCAAGTCTTCTTCGGAAACTGCGAAGGCGTTGGTACACAAGGTACTGAAGTGGACCACCGAAGAAATAGACAATCCTGATTTGCGCGATCGTGGATTCATGTACTGGAGAATGCTTGCGATGAACCCGACTGTGGCAGGCGAAATCGTCCTTGCAGAGAAACCACCCATCACAACAGATTCAGACCGAATGGACCGTGGTGCACTCGATCAATTACTGCTGCACACAGGTACACTCGGGAGCATCTACCACAAAAATCCAGAGGTAAGTATGCTACGTGTGTTGTTGACTGGCATCGACCCACTCTGTAGACCTTTATTCGAAATGCCGCTGGAAGAGCATTGGTGGACAGCCCTGCACTAAATGCCAACTCCAGAGCAGTCCTTGTTCCTCTGGCACGCCAACGACTGCCAACAACTACTATTACCATAGCCGGACCTGGACCCATTGAACCACACGCCCGTAATCCCGCATCCCCTGATGTTCCCAAAGTAGAGTCTGATGTATCGGCCAATCTGCTGAAGAAGGCGTCGGCAGAAGGGCAAAATAGTGCCAGTGCCAGTGACGGTGTTGTGGATGAGGATGGAGAGAATGGTGCTGATGCAGAGGATGACATTGATGACATTGACAGTGATCCAGTTTCAGATCCATATGCTAATCTGGATGGTGCATTTGGAGGGTATCTAGCAGACCAGCTTCAACCTATGGCTGGGCCTAGGGGGGACATCAATGAGTTGGATAACCTCAGATTGTTTTAGTGCATCCTGTTTGATACAAATTGCCAGTGATCCATTGTGCTAGTTATCTTGAACAATGATCCGGGTGTGGTATGTAGGCTGCTGATTGAAAGTGTGCAAAGACTAAGTATGTATGGCACATGGTCTAGTAATCCAGAGGAAAATGTGCATCGAGGGCGGGTGCTCCATGATCACACCTTCACATAAAGGCATGCAATGGGGTCAGCTGAGGATGGAGTGAATTTTGTCAGCGACAGCGGCGAGAGCATTCCTGGGTCGTAGAGAGTTATAGTGCTCGAGTTACCAGTTAAAATCAGGAACGCGGAGTTTTCAAAAAGGCGTACCTCTCCCAAGCCGTACATCCGACGGTGGAAACTGATACGGGCGATCTTCGCATCACGCGAAAGGTTATCGGGCAAATTTCCGTCAGGAGAATGAGTCACCACGGACGGTGTACCAGCTTGTATGACCTGGATAGGCACGTTATATGCCCGACTTAGTGCCAGGATCTCTGGCTCTCCACCCCAAGCGGCAGTGTCTCTAATTGCCAGACAATATTGTTCGAATCGCCGTGCATCCATGAGTCCGGTATTCTCGGTTGCTCCAACGCCGTCTTCTCCGGAAATGGAAGGAAGGAAGGGAAGAAAGTCATCTGGATGCTGCGAGATATAAGCGGATGCTGCTGCGCGGACATTTGTATAGTTTGCTTCGTTTGCCGGCAAGATGTTCAGGACGGCGAGCTGGTCGGCAAGGGCGGAGAACAGACAGTGCCCGTCAGGATTTATCTGTCCATCGCAGAACTTGTAATTTCGTCAGAGGAGTGCGTCCAAGGTACGAACCTCGTGAATGTGCACGCCGAGATGGTCACAGGTCCGTTTTATCGATGCCGCCTCTTGCTTGATCTCACGATCAACTTGTGCATCCAAGTCAGGATTCGAGGGTGTAAGACTCTGCGCCAGCGAAGCCGCTTTCCGTGCCTGCAGTGGTCCTTGGATGAACTCTGTCCTGAGCAGGATTCCACGTTGCACCCACCTGCCTTGCAAGGTGTCGCACCCTGGAGCTCTGCTTCTTGGAAGCGGGCTCAGACATGTCCTCGTCGTTGTCTACAGGGTCACTTTGAGCTTGCTGGTCTCTCGAGTCGAGCTCAGCAAACAGATCGTCCATCAATGCATCATCGGGTACAGATGGTTGAGGGGGCAAGTCCTCCAGGGTCGTTGGTGTCGACTTTTTCGACTTGTTTCGCTTTGAGCTGGGCATTCCTCGTCGTCGTGCGGGTCTTTTTGTGTGTTGTGACTATGTACTGTATTCTTTCCAAGGTTGTGTACTTACATTGGAGGAGTAGGTCAATGGTCCATGGGATGCACAGCCACTGTCGATCACGACGAGTGCAGTGGCCTCGCCAATAACACGCGTGTATAGTAACTTCAGCTTCAGCCAGACCTTTGCCATGGACAGTGTACAGATAAATCTGACCTGCGCTGAAAGTGCATCCAAGCTACATTCACTTCTGGCCGAGCTCGAATCTGACGGCGAGGAAGCGTGGCTCAGCGTCGAACTCGTTTCTAGACATCTCGCAAACCTGTTGCGCATCAGAAACGGATCGGGTGCGTGGCGCGTCTTGCCATACTGAATGAACGATATCGACCCCATCCCAACAGAAGATAACCACACAGCTCTGGGAGGGACCAGTTTGCCACAGGACCTTACTTCTCTTCTCTCCAAAGCCCTCGATGGATCCTTGCTCCCAATCAATACGCGTGCCACCACTGTACTCGAAATCCTTCGTGTCAGCGCCAACCTTTGTGTTGAACACGGTGAGCGTGACCCATTTGTCGAGAATGCGTGCCATGTATTTACTTGACTCTCTCCCAGACCAAAACAGAGGCCATCTCCTCGAGTCTCGCTTCCCCCAAGCGGTTGTATCACTGCTTGAAGGCTATGCAGATCGTCTACCCACTCAGCCTCAACTCAGCCCTCTGCCACTCTCTATTCCTCACCTGCAGGTCATCAAGACCGCTATCGGTTTCCTGTTAAACTCATCTCTCGGCTATGGTGTGTCCGCATGTTTTACCGACGCGATGCACACTGATGTTCAATTCACGCGCAGAACCGGTCAAGTTCCGGCTTACATCTCTCGAGGTCGCCTCAACACTCGTCCGGTTATCCTCTGCGATATATCCGGTCGGTGCCTGGATGAGAGGTCCAACAAATTTATTTCCAAGCGAGTCGTCCGAACTCGATGGCACCCCAGATCACGCGGCAGAGTCCTGGACTCTTCGAATCGGACTCTCCAACTGGACTTGGAGACTTATCAGCGAACTCAGGGATGATGGCTAGTCTGTTCAGCTGACCTCACACACTCTCCCTTCTGACCGTTTCACAGCACATCCACTTTTCGACACCGACATCCTTCCCTTCCTCATCCAGCCGTTAATCGCTTTCATGCCCCCATTATTGACTGCCCCACCACCCCCAGATTTTGCACAACCATCTCAGCTCAGGACGTCCCTCTTACACGCTGATTTTGATCTGCTCTCAGAGGCGTGCTCCCATCTCGAATCTCTCGCCTTGGATGTTGAAGACATCCGGTTATCCCTCGCACGCGGGTTTGTCTTCCCGGCAGAGCATCAGAATATTCCATGCCTATCTGTGATTCTAGACTTCATCGAGCAAGGGAACTATGCACCACTCTGGTACGTACAGCACGTTACCAGCTTGGACGATAGCGAGGTTCGGAGCCAAGAAAAGGCTTTTGATGATTGCAAAGCTGCTGTGATCAAGGCAGTAGTAGAAGTTTCTGGCGAAGAAAAAAACACGGATGTACTCTGTGACGACTCGGAAGAAACATGCCCCGGTGGCAAATTCATTTCTCGTATGGTCAATTGGATTAAGAGTTTTGTTGTCTCGGGCAGTTATGGAAACCTTCGGGATGACATGGTGATATGTGCGACGCTTGCCCTTGGGAACCTGACGAGAAGAGGTGATTACATTGCAACGCGGTGTTTGAATGTCTTGCTAACCATCTGAATCTGACGCTTGCAGAATTCCACGCGACCTTATTACTTTCCCCACCACATAACATCGCTCAGCTGTTGTCCTCGGAAGCCCTGCTCTCTTCAACTACGGACGTCAAACTAAAACATGGCGCGATCGGCTTGCTCAAACACCTTTCCCAGGCATCCGTTCACTCTGTCCCTAATCGTACGATTCTGAGCAATGTCGGGGTAATCGAGCGTATCGTGGCGAGTGGTGTTTGGGACAACCGTGGCGATGTCATGGCGGACATTGTGCAAGTCAATGCCATTGGTGCAGTGAAGCATCTTTGCAATAACAGCAGTATGTCTAGTTCTCTTTTCCGACACTCTCCTATTCTGACGCTGCATTCAATTCAAGTCGACAATTCATTCGCTGTCGTGTTACCATCTGATGACGTGACCGCCGCCGAAGCAACAGGGCTCGCGCAGCTTCTTGGCTTGATCAAGCGATCCGACACGGTTGCTGTTAAGAGTGAAGGTACTCGCGTGATCGTGAATGTCGTCAAATCACTTTGGTCCAATGATCCTGTGGTTGAACAACGGAGTGCAGAGGAAAATCAGGCAAGACAGCAGAAAAGGGAGCGGGCAATGCAGGCGCTTGTTACAGCGCCATGCGTCGATGCGCTTGCAGCACTGATTGGCAGAAGTGCAAAGTATCCAATTCTCATTAATGAGGCTATTGTTGCATTCAGTCTATTGAGTACCTACCGGGATGGTGGTAGGTTCGTCAGGTCGATAAAATTGTTTTTGCTGACCCGTAGTGACAGGTCAGCTGGTCTTGCACACCCTCGTGGCACCTTTGCCAAATGAGATCACTTCTGCAGCTCCCGGTTCTGCAGCAATGTCGACAGTAGCGAGCAGCGAGACAGGATCTCCTATCATCACTTCGCCTCCTGCGCGCAATTGCGCTCCAGCTCAGAAACGTGCCCTCGACCACCTTTTGAATGTTCTTCGTAACAGTGGTGGTGACGATGCTTCCAGTCCAAAACAGCCAGAGTTGCCCTCGTATCCGGTTGAACTTCGGATCAACGTCTGCGCCTTACTTGGGCAAGTGGGGAAGCGGTCGAGTGGGGAGGAGCTGGAAACGGTCAAGGAGAATGTTAGGTCTACCCTGGAGGACCTCTCGAAACCAAGCGCCAGCACTGGAAAAGAGGGTATGCTAGCGACTGCAGCGAAGAAGACCCTCGATCTGTGGGCGTGAGGGCTGTAGGCTTGTATTTGTGCATCTACTAGAGTACAGATCGGCTATACCGGCAACCAATTTCTACCGGAGTTATGCAATTGAGGTGCCGTTGACACTTTGAACGGTTCGACATGGGATTGAGCAACGTTTGCGTTAATATCTCTCAAGGGATCGCGACAATTACCCTCAATGAGCCAGAACGACTGAACGCGTTGTCTGCTCAAGGTTCGCATTGTCACGGCCCTCTATTGTGAGTACTGACTTGGTACTGATAGACTACGACGACTTTGCAAACTCGCTGCGGGACATTGACAAACGCGACGATGTGATAGCTACAGTGTGGCAAGGTGTGTTGCTTTGCTGTCCGCACGCCGGCCACTGAGTCTGCCCAGCTGAGGTTGTCTGCTTTAGCCAACGGGAACTGGTTTTGCGCGTGAGTAGCTGGTGTCGTTCGCCGCCATGACCACCATCGTACACATACTTTTCCGCAGGGGAACTGATGTGAGGAGTTCTTCGCAAGACGTCGCGCCAACGGTCAGGGACCAACTCCGTTCCCGAGTCATATCTGCGAACACGGACTGCACGCGGGCGGTAAGACATACCTAGTTAGAGGCGCACGTGCTCACGTCGCTCTAGCTTTACACTCACAGCAAAATTTTGGTTGCTGCTCTGAACGGGCCCGTGATGGGTGAGTGGTTTGATAAGTGAGACACACTGGACAATGCTTATGGCGTCGTGTAGGCATTGCGGCAGGTATGTCAGACCTTTGAACACCATTGATTGAGTGATGCCATATCTTTCGAGCGTTCCTGGGCAACTTTGACTTTATCTACGCACTTCCTGAAGCGTGGCTATATGTTGGATTTCCTTTTCTCGGTACGTCGTTGTTTGTGGTGTCTGCATAGGTGACCGAGTTTATCACAAGGTATCGTGATTGAGGGAGGGGCGAGCGTGAATTTTGTCAATCGAAGTCAGTGTGGTTTGAGTATATCGGATGGTCTGCTGAACGTTCACAGTGGGTCTTGCCAAGGCAAATGAGGTGCTCATATTCAACAAGAAGAAGGATGCGCAAGAGCTGCTCGGGTGTGGTTTTCTCAAGTATGTCTGTACTTTGCTGCGCTGGTCTATTACGACATGATACTTTTTTTTTTGACAGCAAGATATTCCCTTCACAGCCTACCGAGTCGTTCCATGAGGCAGTCCGAGAGCACTTGCTTGGCGAGCTTGATGGTCTGGATCAGTCATCCGTGCTTACGATCAAGGCCCTTCTCAAAGCTGGCTTGGCTGAGAAGAATAATCCGGATGCTGTCAACCTTCGAGAAAGCTATGCACAGGCAGAAAGATTTGTCAGTGGGATACCCAAGAAACGCTTTCAAATGATTTCTCGCAAAGAAATTAAACATAGGCTATGATCTCGGTGCTAACCTTTTATACTACCACACCAAACATTAGTCATACCAGATTTGCTTCCGCACCTTTAATCATCCTAGCAGAGAACTTTTCCTTGGAAATATTTCATGACGGAGTCTAGGAAGACGTCGCTACGGCGTGTGTCGCGTTTCCTGATCGCGGGGAGAATACAAGGGTTGTCCGTTACACGGCGTTTCGAGTGACTTGGCAGACAGCTTTGAATAGGATCCTCGCAGGTAACTGGGATACGCGAGACAGCATTCCGCGTGCTGTCCGACGAACGTGCGTCGATACTTTTTCAGCAAGATGGATGTGAGAATGTGGACGAGGCACAGTCGGGGTTTCTCCATTGTTTTCAAGAAGAGGTCTGACCGCAGTCCCCGCGACGGTCGAGTCTCAGCTGGGCGTGTTGTCGTTTCGTTATCGGTTACGGTACTAACTGGTCGCGTAGATCATCTGTAAACATCACACCTGTGTGGTTCAGACGCCAAGTTGTCCGTTGCTGATGCGGACTACAGCCTCATGACCTGCACAGGAAACACCGATGATACAGCATACAGCATTCTTGGTGGCAGCGGGAATGAATTCAAGAAGGACACAGATAACTCGGGGTGATAAGTTAAAGGTGGTACAGGAACGTGAACAGTGACTAGGACAAGGGTTGCAGGGTTGTGATACAGATGCGAGTGCCCAAGGGGGCGACATTATCTATGCATAACGTATCGGGGTCATGTTCTAATACTCGTACTCGCGTGTAGAACCCTAGCTGATGTGGATGGCTGGTGTTGGCGATCGCGGGCATGGAGGGCAAGGAGCACCTCGGCATTGTCGTTGGTATCAAGTACATTGCGTATCGAGTTTTCGGCCAGCATGCATATCTACGCGGTTGAGACAAGAAAACGGACGGGATGGTATGACTCACTCTGCTGTAACCGCCACGCTGGAGGGATTGGCGAGAGATGGAGATGGCATTGTGGATGCTGTCGTACGCGTACCGTTTACTGATGAAAATGAGCATGAGCGTGCCACTGAGCCACAGATACGCACAGAACGCGTTCGAGTTCGCCGCGTGAACGGGGAACGATGAAGAGGTCTGATCCAGAGAGATAACGGTTAAATGCTTCGTAAGACGCGCATCCGGCAACGAGTGTCTCGTTGAACGAGGGGTGGTCCTGATCCCAGCTGAACCAGTTTTCACTGAAATACGGTGAGCACACAAAGGACAACGACGAGCACAACGCACGTCAGGTGGGAGTGAGCGATGGCCTCTGAGGTGTGGGGGGCGAGGAAGCGGTCCATGGTGGTGGTGATGAACAGAAATGTCTCGTATTTTATATGTGCCCGATTTGGTTCGCACGTTCGACCCGGATCACTTGTCTTGCACTGCCACCATGTCCACCTCCCGCTCACTTATCAGCACAGCGGACGCGTTGGAGACAGAAGAGGTCCTCCTCCTCCCCCCCCCATTGTCCCCATTGTCCTCACATTTCCTGTAGGGTGTCGGTGCGCGCGTCCGTCGCTCCATTGGCACTGCCAACCTGCGCAACTTGACCCCGTTTCTCCTATTGGACCACTTCCACGTCTCAGAAGGCGCTGTGGGCAACGTTCCACTTCTCTCACCGCAGTCGCTCACAGTTCTCCAGGGTTTCCCTGATCACCCCCACCGGGGTCAGGCAACCGTCACTTATATGCTAGAGGGGTAAGATTCCACCACATTGTCATCCACACCGTCATCCATCCGTACAAAGCTCAAGTCGCCACGAAGACTCTGCTGGACACACCGGAACTATAGAGACAGGTGGTGTACAATGGATGTGTGCTGTGTGTTGGCCATTCCTGCCATTCCTGCCATTCCTGCCCACTGACAACCACCCAGGGCAAGGGCATCCTGCACGCCGAAATGCCAGTCCACGCACCCGGCGTTCCCGAGCCAAAGGGTCTCCAACTTTGGATCGACTTGCCAAAGCAGGTAGGTTCACCTACCCGTTCCCTGTGTGACTCAACCTCCCTTGCGCTCGCAGTTCAAGATGGCGGTAAATACTGTACCATTACCTTTTCCTCCATTTGTTCATCTCCACACAGGATCCGTCCTATCAAGAACTGGACCCTGCAGCGTGCGTCTATCGATGATCACATCATCACGTAACCCGCCTTATATGAATTAGCATCCCGGTTGCGTACCCAAGCGGGCCCCATGGGTCCATTACCGTCAGGGTGATCAGTGGGAAGAGCCACGGCATCGAGTCTCCCGTTCGTCCCCTTGGTGGGTGCTGGTACTTTCACGTGACCATCAAGAAGGCAGGCCACAGCTTGTTCCAGGACATCCGTAGGTCCATCCATTCCTCCTCTTCAGACCACAGCTTAACCAGCGTCTCAGCCATCGGCTGGACATCATTCATCTACAGTAGGCGCGCACGCCACATGCACCACAACCATTGACATTCCCTCATTAGTCTGGAACGGAGCCATCTCTATTGGCAATGACACGCGTGTCATTGACAGCTTCCACACCCTGGTCCTGTCCAACGAAAACGGAGAAAACGGAGTAAGCGTTACGGCAGCCAAAGATGACACCGAGTTCGTTTTGGTATGTCTTCACATCCACATTGCGTCTTTTTGGCAGTCACCATGTCTCAGGCTGCGGGAGAACCCCTCGACCAACCCGTCGTTCAATACGGCCCATTTGTGATGACATCGTACGAAGAGATTCAACAGGCATTCATCGACTGTAACTATCTCGCCAATCCCCCCCCCCCACATTGCTCACATGTCCGATCAGATCAAGCGGGCAGGAATGGCTTTGAAAAGGCTCACACATGGCAGAGCAAGATTGCGCACTAGGTGCGATGGGAGTCGGCCGATTGTACTTTGTATATCTCGTGGTTTTGATGTACTGTGTATTTTGCGGATCTTGAACGCATTGTGCTCCAAAGTTATTCTCGGTCCCTCTCCCCCACACACTTCATCTGTTCCCATATCTCCCCTTCATCTTCTTCGGCGATCGTATGGCCCCTTCCCGCGGTACTTTGATCCCAGATGACTACAGTGGGAACCGTGGTCATGTATGCCTTTTCAAGCACACTACCCCTTTCCTCCTGTTGCTTTCCAGCCTCGGTTGCAGGTGGGCATATGCTATGAATGCGTACAAAGCGATCCAGAGAGACAGACGCAAGAAATGACGGCGATACAGCCAACGAGTTTATCGCGCCAGATATACCTGGGGGCGTGTTGGCATCAACAGGGCCCTGGCAGAACGCCACAGAGCGCATACCTTTGTAGCCATAAGTGATTCCGCCGTTGCGTAGGTCAAGTGCAAACAGGTTCGTCCCTTGATCGGATACAAACACCTGGCTGGGAACCAAGATCATGAGGTCTTGATGAGCACAAATGTTGGCTTCTTTTCACTCACTGCTCCAACAAACCCTTTTCTACCGACTTAACACCGCCCACCTTACCAACACCTTGAAAGTCGCTGACAGGTCGCCGCCCAGAACGTGTGTCGTACCTGCGAAGATCGCCGAACCGAGTGCCGGCAAGTAGCTGACTCGATGAACCCGATGCTGACAGATACGCAAGACAGGTATTATGGACTGGTTGACGTAGCCCCAGATAGTCGTTGGCTACATTTTTGGCACGCCAGATCTCGCTTGGGAACAAGCTTTCGGTCCTCTTCCGTTTCTTGCCGTTTGAGGTAGCTGTGGCGCCGTCTGGTCGTGACTCGAACGCACGTTGGGTGTCCCAGACCGACACTTCGACCTCGTCACCGCCATAGGCAAACGTGTCCTGGCCGGGACCCAACTGCCAGTCCAAGAGTCGTGATGGGAGTGCGCCAAGTTCGTGCGTGGGACCAGCACCGTCGCTTGTCCTTGTCCGTCGAAGTGCACCGTTGGAGGCGCACGAGTACACAGTGCTTTGGGACCTCTGAGCAGCTTTCTTGACCACGTTCAAGTACTCACTCCTGTGTCAATGCCAGACCGACAAAGGCATGCTGGGTGTTGGCCCTCGTCTCTTTCCACTCACAGAGCTGTTCCAATACATCTTTTCCATCCAATGAAGCGAGACAAATGGCACCATTTGCATGTGCTGATGCCAGCTTTTCTTGAGCGTTATTTTGTCGCGTTCAACGTGTGGATGAACAAAACGCACCTGAACGGGATCGTGTCCGCTGACGGCCAGTTTTTGTATACCTCTAGTACGACCTGCGGATGTGCCATCGTGCACGGTCTTGAGCAGAAGCCTGTTCTCTGCGTCGTACGAGACAGATTTTATGTTGCCCAGCTCGTCGCCAGTCAGAAATCGGGACATGGGTGTGACGTGACAACTAGATCTAGTCAAGACCATGGACGGTCCTATCAAGGAGCTGGAAAAGCTCAGGACATTGACGGAGAGCTCAGCAAAGGGAAGGATGCCCTCCGTCGAGAGCTCATTGGACTCGCTGCTGCAGTCCCTGCACGAAGTCAAGAGCAGAATCGCGGCTGGCACCGTCACACAGGACACGTTTGCCTTGCTGTCGCAGACGGTGGACTCCAAGAAGAAGGAGGTCGACGAGAAGCAAAAGGAGGTCTACAATGGGATCGCAAGACTCGGCAAGGCATTGGACAAGGTCTGGTTTTGTTGTACTCGACCGGCGATATGACTGACTAGCCTTGTAGAAATTCACGCAGCCCTTGCCTACTTATGACCCCCTCTTCACGTCTCAGGATGCTAAAGGAGCACTCGACCGAACGATCGCCTTTCACCTCCTCCGCACCGGACAGTTCTCTACAGCAGAGACTTTTATCGAAGTAGGTCGGTTGTGCTCTTTCATTCACAGCTTGCCAACAAGTATGCTTAGGAATCTGGCGTCGAAATCACCCCTGAACTACGCAGCCAATTCATGGAGCTTCACCGCATCATAACAGCACTCAAAAGACAGGATGTTGGCCCTGCACTAGAGTAAGCCCTGACAAGAACGTCTCACTCGCATGCTGATGGGCACTGCCAGGTGGTCTATGAAGAATCGCTCGTTCCTTCGTTCGCGATCATCTCCACTAGAATTCTACCTCCATCGCTCTCAATATATCCGGTTGCTTCTCTCTTCCTCTCCAGCTAATCCGGTTCCAGCGATATCGTACGCAAATGCAGCTTTGCGGGGCTTTTACTCTGATCATGCTCCCGAATTCAAGCGTCTCTTGGCCTGCCTTGCTTATCTTCCAAAGCAGAAACTAGAACATTCCCCGTATGCAGATCTCGCCTCGCCCTCGCTCCACACCGATCTCGAGCCCCTCTTTGCAAAAGAGTACTGTGCAAGCCTGGGGATGAGCCGGCAGGTCCCGCTCCGAGTCATAGGCGATATCGGTGGCGGGAGCGCACTGGCAAGGATTGAAAAGGCGCGGAATGTAATGAAGGAGAAGAAGAGCGAATGGAGTCAAAGCGACGAACTTCCTGTATGTTGTGCATCTCGATGTGGTTTTGTCACCGCTGACGACCCGATTTTGATAGATTGAGATACCTCTTCCTCCAGAAAACCGCTATCATTCAATCTTTGCATGTCCTGTCTCCAAGGACCAGTCTACTGAACAGAACCCACCGATGATGATGACCTGTGGACATGTCATCACAAGGGATAGCTTACAGAAACTGAGCAAAGCCAACGGGTTCGCCTTTTCATTTCCAGTCCTTGTCTTCCCTTGCTGACAGAGGTGTACAGACGTGTCAAGTGCCCATACTGTCCAACAGAGTCGATGCAAGGCAATGCTCTCCGTGTGTATTTCTAGTTTTGCCACGTCGCATTCATACACGCATGTACGATAACGCCTCTCAATTAATCAATAGCAATATTCGCTATACGCGAGAGAGTACAGGATCGACCCACTTGGTCTGATCACATTACCATGAGTCAAGCGTACAACGGAGCACCAACTCACCTTCATCGTCAGAGACTCTTCCCCATGTCTGTCCATAGTCCGAACGACCGTACTCTCATCAATACTCGGCGTGTTCACGACCCGGCCTAATCGTTCTAGTGTCGCAGCGTCGACGTGGTACTGTTTCCCGAGCACCTCTAGTCCACCCCTGTCCGTGACCGACTTGCGCGCCTCGAGCAGGTCTGCCAGAGAAGACGCCAGCAGACGGTTTTGCGTAGACTCTGGCGCCGAAGCTTCTGCCTCTGACCGCGCTCGGGTGTGATACATGTTCTGCACGTCGCTTGCCTACACGCAACAGAGAAGACAGCCTCAAGTAGGGCAAACAGTGTGGGCTTACGGTTCGGATGGTCTGCATGCGGTGGTCGACGCGCACCTGGCCCAGTTGGCTCAGCTTGTCCATAAAGTGAGGGTCCTTGGCGTCCCTTTCGATCGCTGTCCTACCGAATGCGCTCAGCTGCACCGCGACTTGGACATGGCTCACCCTCAATCCTGTGTTCGGTCGCCAATGGTGGGCGTGCTTGCTCTGCAGCAGAAATACGCGACTGTAAGAGCGTATCTTTTGATAGCTTGCGGGCTACTTTGGACGAGGCACTGCCCATGACAATTCCAATACAAAAGTGTAGTCTGAAAGCCGAGTTTTGATTGTCTATACCTTTGGGCCAAGTTTTACAGCCATCCGCTATGTATTTGTACACGGTCACAAAATAGACCTAGTGAAGAATAGAAAGTGAAGATAGCGACGTTCCAGCACTGGCCAACATCCTGTTCAGTTTTATGCCAAAAGGAATGTGAGGCACCAGGGAGGGGTATCAATGAAAGGAGTGGAAGTGAGCATTTGGCAATCATCTGGACTATGGTAGGCAAAGGAGCATAGATAGACAACAGAAGGAATAACTTCATTGATGTGCAAACAGTAACGTCGTGGACGGTTTTCGTTTTTTTTTTTCTTTTTTTTTTTCAATTGAAGGCACCCATATTCGCTGGTGGCGTTTGCTGGTACACTTGATACATCGCATACGGTGGGTAGACCTGGGGAACAGTTTGACCGCTGTACGCAGCTTGTCCCATTCCAATAACACCGCCCGGTTGCGCGACGCCAGTCGGTTGCGGACCAAAAGGAATCGTAGAGACGGAAGTCGGTGCGATAGGTGTTCCACCAGGCAGGGCCCCGTTGCGGCGGACCGTCGTGCGGGAACCACCAATCTCCGGCGAGCGTAGAGCAAATGGGTTGAAAGGATCAGAGGGGGAGAACGCAGAAGGCGGATTGGAGTTGCGAGGACGGGCAGGTGCATTACTCTGTCCAAATGAAGGATCGATGTGCAACTGGGGTGGACCAGACTGAGGATTTTGACCACCCATCTGCAACGCGGCCATCATGGAAGCCAAACCCTGGTCGTTGGATGGATATCCAGAGGGAAGCCCAGGAACACCGAATGAATTATGAGACTGTCCCTTTTTACCTGGAGGACCGTTGTTGGTGTATGTTGGTTGATAATTAGGAATGGGTAGTCCAACTTCTTCGATAAGACGACGGTATGCTTGGGTAGCAATCACCTTTAGTTCAATTAACACGCGCTTCGTCGCTTCAACAAAGTTTGGTTTATCAGTGGGGTCGAGAAAGGCGCTCGTCAGGATCTTGTGTACAACAGCAACACCGTTTACTTGATCTCCCAAAACATCTGTCAGAACATGGTCCCCGGGCGAGGAAAACAATGCCTGCACGATCTGGCGTGAAGCATCGGGCTCAATCTTTTGGTTGACAATGCGAAGGACCGTAAGCGAGGCCAACTTGTGCGTGCAAAGATGCGACAAATGAGGGGTGAACCGTGGTGCAAGCAGACTGTATCGTGATGGGAACGAAGACGTGTCCAACAACCAGGTCAACAGCAACGCCCCGTTCGGATTGGTGGCAAGAGGTATTGAGTTGAGTATCACAGCAGTAGCGATGCGCCGTTGCTGACTAATGTTGATGTGAGGGCTTTCGAGACATGCCCTCATGCTCCTGGCTCCAAAACGCCCTTGGGCAACTTCCCACATACGATCGACCATGGCATCAAAGATGAAATCATTTGCAGGCGCACCAAAGCGCAGGCAACATCTGGTGGGTTGATCAGGAAAAAAGAGCGTAACACCAACAGATGACATACTGCACCACATAATTCCCAAATTGATCAAGGAGCAGAGGAGGTGTGTATGCCCTCAGGTTTTGCACAATGAGCGCAACTTCCTCAGGTGTCTGCACACACTCAATGATCTTCTGCGCAGCCCACGTTCCATTCTTGTGGATCCCGATCATGGCTAAATGGGGTGTGATGCGTTCCAACATTGCGAACCTTGGAGCTGCAGAGCACTTTTCAAACAGTTTTTGAACAACCTGTGTTTGGCAAATCAGAAAATATACGCATTCATCCGGGATTAGTGAGCACTGACCGTGTTTCCAAGCCAGTCAGAGGCCAAGTCAACGATTTCCCCATCGAGGAAGTCCCCGGCAACCTGATCAGTCTCCTCGACAGACATCGTACCAGAATCGAGTCGTTTGCGGAGCTCACGAAGTTTGGAGGCATCCCATCGTCTATTGTTCGGTCTCTCAGAGACGAGTGGTATCGTAGTGTAGTACATCGTGGGAGGTCGGAATTCTGGATAAGCATCAGAAGTGAGCTATATACAGTACCTTGATGACTGACCGGAAAGAGTCTGGATATCCGTCTCTGCATCAGTACTTCCCTTGGCAAGTTCTCGCATAATCATTTGCTGCTCCGTAACAGTGGGGGTCCACCCAGCAGATTTAGATAGCCCATCAGAGGTGTAGGCTATGTTATGCATGCCTGAGCCGATCATGCTGAGAAGCAAGTTTGAACGGTAGTTTTCAACCGTTCCCCCAAGTACTTGTTGGTCAGCAGGAATTGTTGAAGCACCTTTGACGCTCCGCAACGCATGAATGGTTGCACCGACACTCAAATCACCAATGCCTTGTACCGCGACACTGGGGCTGTCATCTTGTGCGCCATTTCCTTCTTGACCATTCTTCACAGGCACCTTGGCGAACCCGATGCGAATGGCCCCAACATCACTACCCAGCACATCGCGACCATTCAATGCCTTCCTCGCACGTACAGCATCATCAAGCCTTTCAAAGTTGACTAGAAAGCATTCAATGAGATATTCGACGTTCCACAGGAAGAGAATAACTGACTGAATCCGCAATTCTTGTGTGTCAAAACACGGGCAGACTCGATGGGCCCGTAGGGACTAAAGACATTCAGAATTGTAGCAGGAGTCGTGGTGCTTGGGATGGAGCCAATCCATAATGCGCGGGTAGGAGTGGACTGTAGCTGAGCATCCAGGCCTCCCAGGCCAGGACTGACACTCTTACCCATACTGTTGGGGGAGGCTGCGCCAGAGTTCGTAATAGTGGTACCCTTTGCGGGTGCAACTGGAGCACTATCTGCTTTTCCGAACCCGATTCGTACGGTCTGTCCATTAGGCATACCAATATTGCCTCCAAGACGATTCAGAACATCATCTTTTGCACGGACAGCATCTGCTTGATCAACAAAATTCACAAAGCCGCACTCCTAAATGCGACGGTGAGTATTCGTTTTCAAAGGACCAGCTTGGACAAACCTTCTCAGGTAACAGCCTTAAACTCTCGATGGCGCCGTATGGGGCAAACACATGGATGAGCTGTTCGCTAGTCACAGCACTGTCAAGGTTGCCAATCCAGAGAGATCGGGTAGGCGTCTGAATCTGGGAGTTGGTGTTGGGCTCCGACTTTGGCGAAATGGCCCTTCCCTGGGTGTTGGGGGCTACAAGGTAACTTGATGCACGACCAACCTCACCATTTGGGAAATGGACGGTGGGTGAAGACGTGTTACGAAGCGCCAGCTTGGAATCCGACTTGAGAATACTGGCAGGGCTCGCAAGGCTCGCAAGGCCACTTGTAGCAGGGGGAAGGTCGCTTAGATAGGGGGTCTGAATCTCACTCGTTGTAACACGGCGTTGAATAGAACGGATAGGGTCATCGAGAGTCCCGACAGAGATAGCACGTGGGCGCGCACTGAGTGCACTACCAGGAGAGAGGTGATCGGTTTGCTTGAATCCTTTGGCAACATAAGACGAATGCAAAAGGTTTGCGTCGGATATGGATCCGTCATACGACCCGAGACGCTGGCGTTCGTATAATTGTTGTGTTTCGTAATTTTCAAAAAATTCTTCATCATCTTCACCGCTTGGGGTGGCCAACAATGAAGTAGCACCAGAAGAACGCGTACGATATGGGTTCGAAACCGTACTTGCCCGCAAGCGAGGTGGGTTAGCCAAGTTCCCCGCAATCGCCGCTTGCGCTTGTGTACGTAGCTCAGAAATTGTGGCTGCTGGTGGAGGACGGTGACTGTCATCCAACCCAAGGTAATCAAGAGTGTGAACATCAAAATCATCAGCCGAATCCGCGGAAGTTACGGAGCGCAACTCGTCCAGAACAGGAAACGATGAACCAGAGCCATTTGCGGAAGATAACCAAGACGACGAGAAGATAGAGGGTCCAAACGGGTTCGTTAAGCCAGAGGATGGTAACGTCAGTGACCCAGACCTGAGACGACTGTTGCGCTCGACGACACCTACGGGCGAACCGGTAGTGGTGGCAGGAGTGACAGAGGTAGCTGAATGACGAAGGCCAGGGCGCGGGGGTACAACAAGGCTAGGAGGAGTGTTGGCATTTTGTCGCTGCTGCATCTGTTCCGCAAAAGATTCGGTGGATGGTGTCGTACTACTCAAGGTATTGGAAGCAGCAGCAAATCTCTGAGCCGCAAGATGGACATCGGAAGGGAGAGTACCAGCCCTGGCCCTTCTAAAACCAGGAGGATAGGCCGATGCTGGGGCTATGTCACCATCGCCTTGGGATGGACCATTGGACGTCAAATCGTTCGGTGGAGAGCCAGAAGGCGCAAGGGAGCGCAGTGCCGGCGGCCTATATCTCCCCAGACGTTCTTCTGCTTGGATCTCCCGTGCCCTGCAAGCCCTCATAAATGGTGACAGAAAATATTCAAAACGACACACACCTCTTTGCAAAGGCTGCTGAAGGCGCGGGTGGTGGTGTCTTGCCCGAGGAAACTCTTGAATAGGAACCATTGTTGTCGGAGGCAGATAAAGACATTATAGGGCTTGTTTTCGTGAGCAATTAGAGATTACCGTTGGGTTGTTGGAGAATTAACGGACACCCGTCCACTTTCCGGTGAAGTAGGCGAAATAAAGCAAGCAAAAGGCCAGACGGATGAGCTATAGGTCGTGTGTGCGTTTGCAAAGGTCAATGGAGGAGACGTATCGGTGAATTAGCCTGCGCTTGGCCGGGAATGAGTTAGAAAAGGGTGAAAGCTAGTAAAGCAAATGATATGTAGTGGACAATGTCCACCGAGCACTTTCAAAGGCCTGGTGTACTTGGACCAGGGAAATACGGGAGTACTAGTAAGATGGTAGAAATTCGTGGCTGGGAACAAGAAATCCCAAGTCTTTTCACACTCCGCTACTGACCTTGCACACTCGCCCGACTCATCATCCCTTCATCACGACAGCGACGCGGGTCATTACGCTCACCAAGAATCAGAATACGGGGATCATAGAATAACTTGCAAGGTATACGAATGTGACGTCGAAAAATGCCTGATACAATTTCTAGCAAGTATGATTTATGCTTAGCGAGCAACGGAATAAAATGCGAACGACGAAGAAAACATCCCGGCAAAAATCTCCATCTGGTCGGCGAATTAAGAGTGTCGAGGACCCTTTGTCCTTGGAGCGACACGAGATCGTGCGGCGGCTGCATCAGCGACCCTCCTTGACCGTCGCAGCGGTCTCTGGCTGTGTTTGGGTATAGCGTTAGCTTTTCCTTCACAACCTATCATTTCAGCCTCCTCCGTTTCCCAGTCGGGATGAATGCAGAGAGAATGAAATATCTCTTGCTCTGTTGGACTGAGAGGTATTTCTGGCTGCGCAGCCTCCCCTTCGGTTGACGTTGGTGGGTGCAGAGCCGCTAGCGCAAGATTAACAGAAGGTGGAATGGTTAACAACGGTTCTTCAAGCCCAGCTTCGGTAGAACCTTCCCACTCATCCTCTTTCACGGACTTTCCGTATTCACGTCGTGGCATATCGAATGGATGCCCACTAGTGGAGGAGTGCGAGGCATTGAAATTTGGCCCAAACTGACTCAGCGATCTTCCTGGTGCACTTTTCTGATAGAAATCCTGCAGAGCGGTGGGGAAACGCATGACAAGGTTGTCAGAGAGAAATACACTCTCTATTCCTTGTGGTAAGCCGTGGGAATACAAGCGGGCGACACTGAGAGGGGCCCATATTCCATTGATGGATAGGGATGCATGAGAGACATTAACACAGGCATTAAGCAGAGGCGACGGATGGGACAGGGAGAGATGGGACAGAATCGTACTGAGATTCACAAAATCCGTGTCAATCCGTCTGAGAAGGAGGTTTGAACCGAGCATTGTCTGGTATACAGAAATGCCTACAGGCAAACCTGGGTCAGCGTTTTCGTCGCCAAGTGTCTTCACTACCTACCTTCGATCTGTGTGGCACACACTTCAGGTGTGCAAGGACGACACGTGTGGACGACCACGGCGTCTGGTTCCACGACAGACGGAGAGTGCGATGAGCGGACTCTTGATTCATGACAACGTCCCATCTCTTTGACTACTTCGCACGTGTCGTCCGGTCCCCGTTGTTCAGATTCAGCAGATAGTGGAGAAGAGATGGCTTCATCCGAAGCATGTTGTGGGAGCAAGTTACAATCTACATGCATTCTCACCCCACTAGCCCATTCACCCTCAAATTCATGCGGATGCACACTATCTGGGCCAAGCAACTCGGCATCTTGCCAAGTAAGTGCGCAGCCTCCTCTATCAATCCCGAGGGGGAGCGAGGATGGTGATGCGGGTAATGGGAAAGGTGAAAGGGGAGAGTGAGAAGTCGAAGACCCCACACCCTGTTCAGATATTGGTGATGATGATGAGCGGTGGGACGAAGAGGTAAATGGAGAGCATGGAGAGACTGGGAACCCCGGTACGGACACTCGAAAGGGGACGAGACACTCATTCTCCTCTGGTTCCATTTTCACAATGGGCAACTCCTGGAGGTCCTCTGAAGTACCCGTCCAGCCACTCTCAAATTCCCATTCCCAAAGCTCCAGTACGTCGGGTTTCAAATCATCTGTGGCTGGCAACTTGACGGTAGCTGATGAAACAGTGGATGTCGGCGCACAATCAAGGTCCTCCCAAGCATCTAGCATATCACGGATGTCGGCAGGCTCAGTTTTGAATGGCTGAAGGTCATCGGTAGTCTCGACCTTGACTCGAAGAGCAGGTGCTGGTGAGGGAGCCGAGAGCGAAGAGGAGTCCCAGTCAGCGTCCGAGTCAACATCCAGGTCAAAGTCATCGTGGTCAGAGTCAGGAGGGGGGGAAGCGCTCCAAGGAACAGATGGAGAGCGCATCCTCTCGTTCTTTACTGAATAGGGTTGGTTCGAGGGACCCCGCTCATCGCAACTTGGCGTATAGTATGGTACAGATATAGACCGGCGTGGATACGGAGGGAGACTCCACGGCGCCTCAGGAAGGTCTGGGCGCACGTCAGCATCATCGCCACCATCGGTATCATCCTCGGACGAAGAACTGGCCGTATCGTATGACAAGTCGATGACCTCTCTTGGCTGGGATGTTACAGCCTGCGTAGCCGTGCAAGGTAGAGACGGGCGGAGACGGAGCGTGAGTTTGACCTTGGGAGGGCGTTCATCGTCGCTTGAGTCGACACCCAGTTCACCATATCCGCTATCAATGGCGGGACTCTCGGTATCTCGTCCAGCGCTCGAGCTTGCCCGAGACCCGTCCGATCCGCGCCGACAGCCTCTCCTCAATCTCTTTCTCTTCTCACCACACTGGGCCTCATTGCGGCTGACATACTTCTTCTGCTCTGGCTTTGGCTCGTCACCGCATTTATCCTCGGTTTTCTTTCCTTCCTTGCCATACTCGCAGAGACGAATACCAGCACGTGCGAATGGACATGATACGCCCGCCGCCTTGGAAAGATACCACACCATTGTGCCCCGTCGAAAGTTTGTTAGACGATCGCCTTCCGGGGTGCTTTGGACAACGGTTTTGTCATTGAGAGGCAGGTCCTTCAAGATGGGCTTGGTTGTGTTGGTTGCCCCACCCACCCTGCTATGCAACGCGGGTACGAGGTCGTCATCTGCAATGGTTCCAGACAAGACATGGCGAAGAAGAAGCGGGTGATCCTGTTGTGCCTCGCATCGCGCCATGTGATTGCGAATATAAGTGGTTATGGCCTGAGACGCAGCGGAGACACTGATCAAGAGGCGTGTTAGGGAGCACCGTGAGACAAATTCAAGGTGATGGATGGAAGGTCAAGGTATACATATGGGGTGGAAGGCAAGGAAGAGATACGCACTTTTGACACATAAGACCATATTTGAGAGTCATCTCCGCAAGGTCTTTGATGGTCATCGCGCGGTTTTCCTGCGTGGTATCAGCGTGAGACGGCACGTGTGATGTACGGTGAGCGGTAGATAGACTGAAGGAGAGGGGACGTACAACTGAGAGGAAGGAGCGACCAATGGCGTGAAAGACCTTGTTGGAAGCATCTTCGGGGTGAAGCATGACACCGGGGATGGGGAAGAGGGGAAAGCAATGATCCGGAGAAGGCAGGAGGTGGTGGTGAGGGGGCAGGATAGGGACGGGCTTTATCCTGCGTGGCGGGGTGAGCGGGGAAGGGAGACACTGCCTCAGACGTGCGCTTGGTTTGAGGATGGAA
Source organism: Xerocomus spinulosus (assembly GCA_038094075.1). Taxonomy (NCBI): domain Eukaryota; kingdom Fungi; phylum Basidiomycota; class Agaricomycetes; order Boletales; family Boletaceae; genus Xerocomus; species Xerocomus spinulosus. Next base: position 71,834 of record JBBPTN010000006.1, on the reverse strand, counting down.
TTCTTGCGTGTGCGGGTGCCATAGCTGTGAGGGGTGGGGTTGTGAGGTGGTTGCTGTGGATGCATTGGTCAGAGATATGTGTCGCCTGGCATTAGAATTGTCCAGCAACGATGGTAGGGGCGATATTCGGGGATTACGGTGAGTATATGCGGTCAATGTAGCACGGGGGGGATGGCGGGGATGGTGATGGTGAAAGAGAAAGGGAGGGTAATGAGCCCGACGGTGACACCCAAAATGACCTGCACATCAAAAATTCAAAAACAGTTGCTGCGTACGTATGTCGTGTAATTGTATCACGTAATCACACCACCTCCCCGATCACCCCCACATTCGCTGCGGAGTGGCCATGTCTTATTCCGACTACCTTGTTACAGACGACCTGACAGTCCTCCTAGGGTTCATTGGCGTCTCTGTATTTCTACTACAGAACCTCTACAAACCACAGCCGCTAGTACACCCCATCCTCCTTGGTCGACAGAGCGACGTGGGCCGGGTGCGACATATCACCGAAAGTGCCATCTACAGAAACTATGGCACCGGTCTCATGGGGAGGGTATGTCCAGCCTCGTTGCCAACCCAAACACTCGTTTCACACATTCCTACAGTTCCCCGTCAGGCCCGACAAAGATGTCGACCTCGTCAACGACTTTGTCAAGCCTCAATTCGAGTCACCGAGGACGCTGTGGTCGACCAAGGTGGGTGTCCTGTGACTTGCACGAGACTTGCCTACCTGTCTCTGCAGATTTCCAACCCCAAACTCATCGAACGTATTGCTGCCTTTGGCGCAGGCATAGCCCGTATTCTCCCTCAAGAGTCTAACGTCTTGCTCCTTTTGAACGACAGTCTCGGTCTGCTCGTCTTCCACCTCCCTGCTCGTCCGCTTACTGTCTTTGCATACAGAGTTTGTCATCGCTGATCTCGCTCTTGCCAAGCATTCCATCGTGTCTGTCACCTTGAGTTCACGCAAGCTTCTTTCTCGTGTCCTAGAAGTCCAGCCCCCGTCCGCCATCATCGTTGGCGCGGATTTCTTGCCCCACCTCCTTGAACTCGTTTATGATGCAAAAGAACACGACCACAAAATCATCGTTGTCGGGCATACAGACACCAATATACGACCAAAGGCGGGGAAAGAGGTCCAAATTCTAGACTGGGCCCAGGTCGAAGCTGACGGTGCCCAGGTAACCAACGCGACTGCTCCATCCGTTCGTAAGTTACCTCCTTTTTTAGATGGTTGGTACAGTATGCAAGCCTCCCTTTCAGGCCCCAATGACCCTTTTACGCTTGCCTTTTTTGAAACCTCTTCTGGGAGTTTGCAAGGTGTTCGCTTCACACACGCAAATTTCACGTCTGGTGTCACAGCCATCAGGGCACTCTTTCCACCCTCTATAGCGCTGTCCACCCTCGACACCATCGTTTCCGGACACTCCCTCGGCACACCGTTTGGGAGAGCAATTGCGTACACTGCACTGTATGAGTCCGCGTGTTTCGCAACCTGTGACTCGACACGCATTTATTTCGATTCCAACATCGGATCTGGCTTGCCACGTAACGTTGACGACATACTTTCTACATCAAGGCTTCCCATACCGTCACCCACGGTATTGTTCGCTCATCCGGACCACGTGCAGGATCTCTCGACTGCGGTGCTCTCCCGTGCGAAGAAATCCTCATTTATTTATCCTATTGTGTGGAGGCACAAATTGGCGGCCCTGGCAGAAGGCTTTTTGAGTAAAGAGAGTTTATGGGACCGTGCAGTATTCGATGGCGCTCGTGAACATGTCATGGGTCCCATGACAAGTACATTAAAGGCCCTCGTCGTTAGTGGTGGTGAGTGTTTCTTATATAGTATCTCCTGACGCCAAAGTTTCGGCTGTTTCAGGTTCATTGCCCAACAACACATTGACGCCTGCGCGGATTGCGGTCTCGGTCCCACTCATCAACACCTACGTCCACGGATCGACATGCGGGCCTGTACTTGCTACGCACGCATTTGATCTGCAAACTCTTCCTTCAGCAGAGGGCGAACAGGCTCATGCAGGCGCACCAAGCGTAAATGTTGAGGTCAAACTTGTTGGCGTAGACGATGCGGCGGTAGAGAGGGGCGAAGACCCCAAAGGGGAACTTGTTGTGCGCGGACCGCCAGTTGGAACGTTCACATCGACGGGTAGTGAGCAAGACTGGGTGCAGACTGGAGCCATTGCCCGAGTGATGACCAACGGGGCTTTCAAAGTGATTGGCACGGCTTCCCATTAGTGATTGTTGTAAAAGATCGTTAGACATTCTCAACCATGGAGTCCTTGTCCTATCTGCAGGATGTTCTCGCGCAACTTCAGACCCAAATCACCGAATATCAGACACTACTCCCACTGCTGTGTCGGCCCCTTGCCAGCGTGAGCTTGTTGCCTCCGCAGTTCAGACGATTCGACACGCTGCCCAGTCAAGATGGGACGGTCGAGATTGCCAAAGTATTTCCACCCATCCAACGCGTTTTGCTGGAGTCGATTCTGCCGACATGGGAAGCAGTTCTAGAGGAGGAAGGCTGCTCTGCATTGGCACGACAATACTTTTGTCCAGACGCATTCGCAAATGCTTCTCCTGCTGCTGGAGACGTGGCTCTCTGCGCGTACTCGACGATACTCTCTCTTCCCTTGGACCAACGCAGTGTGGACTTGTTACTGAGACTCGCAAAGGAATATCCAATCGACAGACTCTTTTATGCGGTGTGTACGATTCGCGATCAGGCAAAGAGATCTGTCGCTTGGGGTGATTGCCTTCGGAATACCTTTGCGGTCCCCTCCAAGCTGGCCAACGCTCTGAGAGGGCAAAACATTCCAGTCGACCTCGACCTCCCCAATTATTACAACAACCTTTGCACGAGAGCTGAACTGCTTGTCTACTCCCTATCCAGGCATGTTCTTGTAGGCCAGTATCTCTTGTCTAGCACTTGCCCTTGCGCTCTTACATCGTCTACAGAAGATTTTTCTCTTGTGACTCTGCTTTTATCAAAGCTCGTACTCGTAGGCGCGTTCCCAAGTTCGATTCACCCATCTCCTTCCCAGTCTTCATTCTTTCGCTCTGTATTGCCGCTCCTCCGACGTAGGTTCCAAGATGACGACAGCAAGTCGTACCGGAAGCTCTGGAATCGCTTAATTGCATCACTGCCTTCTGTTCTGACACAGCAGGCTGTCCTTGCATCCTTGTTTTCATCGCTTACGTCTTTGGAGTCAGCATTAGGTACCTCCGCCCATGACAGGGGCATCGTATGCCGAGAGGCAACTCTTCTATGCGACCTGGTTGGTAATATTGGTCCTCATGATGACCTCTGGGAAGGCCTGATTTCCATCATTCTGGCTCGAGATTGGGGCGAAAACCATGCTAGAGTTTTCGTGTGCTGGCTGGCGAATGAGACACAAACTTCACCAGGTGATTCTTATGCCATTTCGAACCCATTTTGGCGGATTTTGACTGTTTTTATATAAATGCGCCAGACGCCGTTCTTTCCCGCCTCGTAGACGTGTGGAGTATTTCAGAACACATTAAACATTCTTTGCTCTCTCGTCATCAATGTAAGTCTGTGAATACGAAACAATCAATCTTGACAGCATATTTCCAGACATCTCTGCGTTGCTCCTTCTAGTTATAACTTATTCTCCTCCATCCTCGAACGAAGTTACCTCAGTTGCGCACTCTCCTTCATTGATTTCTGCAATTGGTGCATACATCAGTCACTCTGATGCCAGTGTGCGTCGATGTGGTATGTTGGTTGCCGAAATGATAGCTGATAAGGTTGGCAAAAATTTGAACTTCAATGACTGGGAAGGAGACGACGGTGGTAGGACTTGGGCTAGGCACATCAGACAACTTTGCTCCCAGCGAGATATAGATTTCGGACCCTTGCGTCAAAGTGTTCTCGTCGAGCGAGGCGAGGGTGAGCTGGGTCTTGGCTCGATTACGGAAGTAACATCTATGCCAGCCGCTCGCCAAGGATCCGGCGCAAGAACCAATCTGTCGACGCAAATCACTGTCGACGATGATTCAGACGATTCTTTGACTGGTTATGCCTCACCATCTTCCTCTCGTTCTCCATCCCCTACCCCGTCTGAACTGCAGGAGATTGAGAGAGATCCTACACTTCGTGTTGGCCACAAGAAGATACCTCGTCCTGTGTACCTGGCTCAACTAGGTGAACTGGTTCGGAACAGTGGAGTTTCGTCTTCCGAGGAAAACCGAGAGGCGGACAAGGTTGAAATGGCCCTAAATACTGGTGAGGAATTAATCCGCAGGAAGCGTGATTATGGGACAGAGCTAGGTAAACCCAGCATCCCTCGTTTGAGGGCGTTCTCACCCCAAATGCAGCGGAAAACGCCGCCAATCTTGCCTATGGGTTCATTTCTCTCAACAATAAGTACGATCTTGACGATTTTGACACAAAGAGACAACACATAGTGGTAGCGTTGGTCACATGTTGTCCAAAAATTTCTGCTCAGTATGTTCCTTGTTTTTCCCTATGGTTTCCTCCTTGATGAACTACAGATGCATTATTGAAGAGTTCTTCAAAAATCAATATTCATTCGATCAACGTTCTGTAATGTTGAATGCTCTGGCACTCGGAGCCAGAGAATTGGCACGTCTTCCCATGTTTCCCCCAGATTATCAACCGCCCGCGATCCAACGGACCACCTTTCCGAGCAAGATGTTACCTCCTGCACTTCATCAGAGATACTCGGCTACAAGCTCGCACAGTAGTTTACTGCCTCTCCTTGAGGACATCACTAGGGCAGCTATTGACAGGAGTCAAGAGTCCACGGCTGACAAGGTGCCTCAAGTTATTCGGGAACGTCAGCTACGGATCAAAAGACCCTCAAAGATCACCGAAGTCGCCCCAACCCCCCATAAAAGCTTGATCCCTTCAGCACAGCGTCCTTCAGGTGTCATACCTTTTACGACTATCGCTGCTGAATGGTTTATTATGCCACTCATCAATCGATTTTGGATCTTTCTCCGAGATGAACAAACACGGGAAGAACGGACTGCTCATCGTGACGTCCTACATCAATATCGCAGCGCAGGGACAGGTCTAATCTTAAACCCTCTCGTTCTGTCACTGTTCCTCGGTACAACGGCGATTCTTGTGCATGCATCCCAGAATGCGCCAGAATGGCTTTCTGTCATCGCACCAAATGCACTGGAGCTTGCAGTCACCTTGGGATCCCGGCAAATTACTAGACCTGTGAGTGAAGATGAGGATGAGGACGGTCCGCTGGATGGCAATAAAAGCAGGGAGGCAACAGTCCTAACGGCAGCCCTTAATTTGGTGTTGGTTGTTTTGGATGGCTGCCTCGAGCTGGATGGTGGTCACTCGCTCAGCCTGGAGCACACTGCGTTGGTGATTGGTACAGGAGAGTGGGCGGGGCAAGTGTTCAGTATGCTTGAGAGAGGTATTCAAGTGAGAGAAATAGGCGGGGTACATGAGGTCGAGCTACGAAGGGCTACTGCTGGAGTACTTCTCAAGGTAGACGAGATGACTTCGAAATGGCGCCGCTCAATGGTAGTACAGTAGTAGTTCCGTGGGAACTTGGCTTGTTCACAATTGCTCGAGTCCAGGTAGACCAGGTTGTACACATGTTCCTACCTAAACTCGCGTCCACAGCTGTTCTACAGCCTGCACTGGCTCGGAGGTGCTTCGCGACATCGCTCTCAAGGCGCTCAGATGCGCTTTTCGTGGTCGGTAATACCTTTGACATGTGTGGGCCACTGCTCAAGTCCTTGTACTAGCATCGCGACACCGAGCATAACAACCCAAAGGTACGCCATCGGTATTGCATGTCGAGACAACCACCCGCACGTCCTTCATCTAGATACCATTCAAGTTTAACCCGGACAACTTGAAAAAGGCAGACGAAATCGTATCCCGGTATCCCCCACAATACAAGAAAGCAGCTGTTATTCCTCTCCTCGATCTCGGTCAGCGACAAAACAAGGGATGGACGAGTATTAGCGTGATGAACTACGTCGCAAACCTGCTCGAAATGCCACCCATGCGCGTTTACGAAGTTGCCACCTTTTACACCATGTTCAACCGGTGCGCCGGTGCCTGTTTCTTCCAAATTGATCCACTGACGTGCGTCTAGGGAGCCAATAGGCGAGAACTTTGTTCAAGTGTGTACCACTACGCCATGCATGTTGCGTGGGTCTACAGACATTCTGAACACTGTCTGTTCTCATCTCGGCGGGATTAAACCTGGGGCAACAACCAAAGATCGCAAGTTTACCGTCATTGAAGTCGAGTGTCAGGGTGCTTGTAGCAACGCACCAATGATGGTTGTCAATGATGACTTTTATGTTTGTCTCAAGAATTGGATGTTGGGCCATGAACTGACGACGGACGTAGGAGGACCTCACCCCGACAACCACGAAAAAGGTTCTGGATGCATTTGCCAAAGGTGAAAAACCGAAGCCTGGGCCGCAGAGCGGGCGACATACTAGCGAGAACTCTGCTGGGTTGACTGCATTGACGTCCAAGGTCTGTCAGTATTTTGGTGCAAGCCCGATTTGCTCACTCGTTACTCCTAGCCGTATGGTCCAGGAGAGTTCTGTACACCGGAATTTAGCTAGACTCTTCGAATCCTCATCATGGTTCTTAAGGATGACGAATACAATTTATAGTTTGGGACCTCCTGTATAACAAGTAACGCCAAGCCGATAAATCCGTCAATCGTCCCCTTCTCCATCGTCCAGTTCACACGAGCCATGGCCACCTTCCGCCAGTCTCTCGATTATATATCTGTGTCAGGTGGCGAAATGAGACCTGGGATTTACGCGCGGATGTTATGCACTCACTCCACCTCTTCTCTCAAATCATCGCAATAGGTATCTGTCCGTGTTAGGTAAAACAACTCGCCTCTATCATTGCAGGCTCGCTCACCAAGGGGTAAATCGTGCGGATCATAGCCTATCGGCCAGCCTCCGTCAGTCGGGTCAAAACTACATCTGAAATATGCTCACCAAAAGGCATCTCGATTTCGTCTGCAATCCCTTCAACTCCCATCAACGTGAATGCGACTACAGTTACGATCGGGATCGTCCCCCAGCCCAGATCATTGATGAGAGTAAGAGGTAGAGCGAAAAGGTACAACGTCACACATTGTTTGAGGTGAATTCCGTCTGGGGGTGGTCAGGTGAAAATGGTAGAATAGGACGGGACAAAACCAACAAGAAGAGGGTATGGGCGTATTCGCAATCCGCTCCATGCATGTCATTTGATCAATCATAGACTGAACCCTACGAGGACATATACAACACTCAGTTAAAAATCAATAAATGAGAGCAACTTACAATGCATTCATTGCATTGGCCCCTTTGTGAAAGTGACAAAGCGATCGTGAGCACCATACGAACGGAGACGAGCATCAGTCTCACCTGCTGGACCGACTGTCTCTAACAAGCCGTCCCGTCTGAACCTAAATATGGCACTTGTGATTTCGTGGGCAATACTGAAGGAGAGAGATCTAAGCATACGAAGAGGACGACGACTTCCTATGGTACGAACATTAGAGGGAATGGCATTGATATATGATCAGCATTTGGGTGAAACTCGACGGTCTGGTGAGAATGACTGAGGAGCGGTGTGGTGGAACCAGGGGTATGGGCTATGTTTTTCTTGCTACGTTTCCGCTTAACTCTCTTTGTAGCGTCTACAGAACGCCTGTCGCTAATACTGCCATCGGAGTTAGAGCCTTGCATCGCTGAATAGGAGGGATGGCCATGGTCCGTGGCATAGCCCAGATCGGCATGCAAAGAGAAATGGGGGGGCAAAACTGCGGCCAGGTCACCGTATTCTCCACCATCCTCTCCACGAAGATAGTGCTTTAGTGCATAGACAAAGCCAAGGCAATATCGCAACGTCTCAATCTTTTGACGTCGGACCTCAGCATCAGTGAGCTGGGAGTTTACAGCTCTAGCCTGGGGGTTGACCGCAGAATTTACAGGAGGAAGAGCAACCTGGACCCAGACATTGCGGCACAAGTTGCGAACCTGTGCAGTGCTGTATGAGAGAAGTAATAAACGAACCACGCAATATGATACATTAGCTGTGAGCGTTGAAAAACATTTCCTGCCTTCCCAATAACGATCGTAAGAAGTGCTATGGTGGTTGAGTGTTCGTCCCATTCAGCCAAACATGCCTACAACTGTCCGACATACCCGTTTCTGGCACGGGTTGCGTTTAATCGACCCTGGCAAGCACGGAGGAAATCCTTTTACTCACCTAAATACCAAGATGAGACCAACCTGTTGGAAAATCGGTCTACGAGAAAAGTATCCGACACGAGCCTTCAACTCACCACTACCGAAAGTAGAGGAACCACTGAATTTGCGAGTGCGACTGTAGTGCCCCGCGACTGTGCAAACGCGATAACCACAGAGAACACCGTTACCGTAAAGACTGGGCCAAAGATGCGTGGAATTATCTATGCGCCTATGTTGAACTCGTGAAAATGCCAGCATTATGAGCTACCGACGCACACTTCCTTTCAGCCGAAGGACATCTGGCAGCCAGGAGTACTAGGATCTCGTTGAGGACGTTGAACACCGAAAACCCACTAACGCAGGCTGAACAGGATGACAATCATACCTTTCGCAACTGTTGTCTTTTGATTTTTGGTGGCTGTCACCATAGGAAGGCCAAGGTCAACAAGTCACTAGCCGTTCGATGATGAATGGTGCACCTTGAGCGAGGCTAGGGAAAGCTTTGCATTTCTACGTGGTCCCATACTTGCTTGTTCAGACCAGTCTTGCGAGGCTCGCTCTCAATGAGACCTTCAAGTTCTTGAACTTTGCAGCAAATGTGGCACGTGTCGTAGTCACGGTTTGAAGTACGGATGCCCAGTGAGCCTATTTAAAACATACATACATTTGATTCACGTGTAACGGTTGAAAGGCTTCACAATTAATTGATTGTATGCCGTACAAGTCTGAGCCGGGGCTAAAGCTACAAGTATTATCTGAACAGGACGTGTGAGGGTGAAGAAATAATGATCATAAAACAGTGAACAAGGAATTATTGTAGAGATGTCTGAACGGAAATTGAGTTACATAACCATTGATCAATACTCGAGGGAAGAAGACGCGAGGTTGGCGAAGAGCGGACAGTGAGGACCATCGGAATGAACATATGAATCCGGGTATATGGGTGTAGGCCGGATCACGAGAGGTGACGCAAGATTTTCAGACGATCCAGAAGAATTAATCGCGCTCTCCGTTGACACACTCTCGGGCGTGGTTGCGGGGCTCGTAATCGCATACGGGTAAGAAAGTTCTTTTAAAAGTTGTGGTACTTCACCCTCAGACGTGTGGAACACAGGGGGGTCGACGCTCGTTTCCAAACCCGTGGAATTATGCTGGTGTATCGTTGGGAGACAACGAGTGTGGATACCGCCGAAGGGGCCTTCTCGTGGGTTAAGACCTGTCTCAGAAATTTGCGGCCACATCCAGTCAGAAACGGAACCAGAATCTAGTCTCTGTTTTTCCGCCGGGAACAGTTTTGGTGGGTTAATTGGCGTAGGAAACACTGAGTGTTGAGCCGGAGCGAGGGGGTTGCTGCGTGGAAGACTATCCATCAGGCCATCGTGAGGAATCCACTGATGTGTTGGTTGAAGCATCGAAGTGTGGAATGCGCGAGAAAAGTGCATCGCTGGGTGCGTGGTGTCCAACCGACTTTGTAAGGGAGCTTGGAGTCTTGAAGCTAGACGACGCATCGATATCGAGAACGTGGATGTATTGAATGCCCCTGAGGCAGATCGAAATCCTCCATCTTTGAACAGTAACGAATCTTGGAGCTCCGAAAGGTAGTCGCTGTCGGAAGGGTGCAAAGTACCTGGTGCGCCTTGCTGCGGAGAAAGAAGCTCCCGAGTGAAAAGGATTGAAGGTTGAAATTTTGTTGGCAAATCAGGGGTATTGCATGAAAACCCATTAAACGATGACGCTTCTGGGGCACAGGGGAATGTAGAAGAACTGTTGGTGTCGGCATCTAAATTATAGACGTTGCCGCTAAGATTGAAACCGCTTTGATGAAGATGACGGGTGCTAAAAGAAATATTTGCGAAAGTATCTTGAGAGGACGTTGCTATAGTTTGTGGTATAGAAAAATGTTCAGAGGGAGCCTCCAAGAAGAGGGGGTGCACTGATGAGGTTATTCAGAGGCCATGAACGACAATCATAAAAAAAGACAAACTAGCGGGGTTGTCTTTGTGGATTTTTTTCAATCGCTGAAGGTGACTGGAGACTTGCTTCCTGGAACGATTCTTCCCAGTTTTCTCCAGAATGTAAGATTGGATAAGTTGGCAGCGTCCAAATGACTTGGCTCGGTTGGCGTCGGAGAAACGTTCGTTTTCATGCGTAGATATCCGATAATATTTGAGACGCCGCTTACCCATCGGTGGGTACAGCGCAACGGCTGATCTTTGTCGACAGAATGGCAAATTACTATAGATACGCGAACGAACCTTCCATGAATGCGGCGTGCACGTCCTCTGGCCATACATCTTCATATCTGGATTGCTTGAGCTTGCTCGTGCAGATACTTGGGTCTGTAAGCAAGCCTTTGACTGGAATATCGTCTGTTGGAATAATCGGCTTTATGTCTACATCTGGAGCTTCCATCGGTAAAAGGTGTCGCAAATGGGGGACGGATGTAAGGAAAGTTCGCTCCAATTCCGAACAACACCCTTATACGCGTCTTGATCATTAGAACTCCGCGTCTTGGTCACATGACAAAAATCACTGGTCACGTGATACAAGAAAGTCCGATAAGATTGGGCGTCGCACTTCTCTCTAATCCGATCATATTCTCTAGCAAACTCAAGACTGGCATGCCAAGCATTTCAGAAGCCGTCGACTCACTGAGGTCGGCGCTATCCAAGAGATCCGTTGAAAGCCATGTACGGGATGCCTTCGAACACATCGCATCTTACTTGGTACTTTTGGTATGCATCCTCGAACTGTCTGGGTCCACATCAGTCCAACACCTCCATGTAGAACTCTTCAATACCTTCGGTGCAGATGGTTCAAAAACTGTGTACTGTACTCCGCCAGCCACTTCTTTCATTGTATGATGTCTGCCTCCAGGCAACGCTACAACTTTCTTCCTCTATCCTTTCCACGGTATTAGGAAAGCTTTGCGACTCATGCAATAGTGAAGACGAGAATTTTGGCTCGGCGTGGGGTGGTGTTGCACAGGTTATCTTGTCTGGTGTCCTTGTAAGAATGCAGTGGAGTAATTGTATATGAAGACGACTTAAGTACCCTCACAGGATTTCCTGGATCAGAAAGATGGTGGTACGCGTTCCTCATGTGATATAAGTGCGCTGCTTATGAAGAACTAGCCAACATCGGACCTGATGGTGCGGTCTGGGAGGTCTTTTGTCGCATCGTTTGCGAATTCTTCTTTCTTGATTCTGGTCGAGAACTCCCCAAACTCAGCACACCGCTCTATTTATCTGTGAGTGAGTCGCATATATGCGCAACGTCCTTGGCCAAGAAACTGTACACAGGCATACAACGTGTTGACAGAAATTGCCACCAGGCATATGACTGTTCGGAATGCGCTACGGAACAGAGTCTTCCTTGGCGGGTAAATCTACAATCTTATCGCCTTTTATGTGTCACCCCTGAATTTAGGCTCAATAGTGAACGCCTTGGGGCTGCTATATCCAGAACTAGAGGTATTATTCACCTGCTTTCTTATATTAGTTGCAGCTCCCAGATTTAATTGTCACCAGATTACCTGCTCCTCGAGGCGCTGCTAATTTTATTTGCTCGACTTCTTCCCCCTATCCTCAATACCTCCCAGGGAAAGTCCAGAAGGATCAAGTTCGTGAAGGAAGTTTTAGGCTCTCCGAAACTATTCAAGCGCAGTGCAGAATTGCTCGATACGATGCAGAACGCGTCTAGCACACACTGGGATGATGTTTCTGCCCGGATCATCGATGTTCTTGCGGGGAGTGACATTACTTAGTAAGTGGATACCTCAGTTTGGCGCACATTTCTAAATTCATTTCCAGTCCACAACCCTTTTCTATCGACGAAATATCTGTTTGTGGATATGTCTACCCCCAGCCACTTTCAACAGACAGGTTGATCATGGATAAGCAAGCTTTCTTGGCCAATATTGTTGAGGAAGTAGGAATATCGCCACGCTTGATCATTCCTTGTCTGACAACCTTCCTCAAAGAATGACACATGTGAAAGCTTACAGGTGCCATATTCTGACATCCGCACAATCACGCTCGACACGTCAGAGAAAAATGTTCCAAAGGGAAAAGTGCTGATAATGGTGTATCTGACGTCCCCTCCATCAGTCGGTAACGTTGAAATGAAGCCGCCCAACAGAAATCTCTTGCATGCAAAATTTGTCTTGCAGAGCGATGTTATTGGCAGATTTATGGAGGCGTTGCGACGACGGGGTGTGGTGAGATTATCAATTGCAGGACACGTTCCCTATTCATTGTTCGTAGGGAAAATTATCCTTTATCAGCTCCCTCGCGAAAGTACCAAAAAGGCGAAAAAGCGTCTCAATTGGTTCGGCGTTGAAATTTATGGACAACAGTTCTCCAGTGCCATTATCAGCGAGCTTTGAGGGCAAGGTTCAACACGTTAACCAAGGTTCAAAATCTAACACCCGACTATGCCTTTATGGTTGACGATACTTTTCCTCCAGTATACAGAACAGATGTCGAGGAACCTGAGATCATCCCAGGACCCTACATTGGAGATGAAAATGTTTTGCACGCGGCGGAACTGAAGCCTGTTCCTAAGGACGAAACTTTGGTCCCTGAAGCCCTTGAGTCTGCAGTGGTCGAAGATGCGCCCCGGGGTATGAAGGACGCCAGGGTAGTCCCACCTCCCGAAGGAACATCAAGGGTCTTCAGTAATTCTACGTCACTCTTCTCTACGGAGTATTCGGTTGGAGCAACGCCGCTGCTTGGTGATAAGGATGAACTATCAGAAATCTCGGAATTTGAGCCTGATAACAATCCAGTTCACGAACGGGTGAACACTGGACTATCACCATCTCGCCAACGCGGATCGGGACCGGGACAACACAAGACTGACCACACGTGGATGAACAGAAGTTCCGGTGTTGCCGCAACCATGAAAATCAAGAACTCTTCCGTGTCTGTCTTGGACACCGGCGGTCGTTGTGAAGAGGTTGCTCAGTGGCCACCTAAAACTGCAAATCCACTCTTGGAACCGATCTCCACGCAAGTTGACGTGTCTTTAAAACCACTGTCGAACTGTGATACCGCTTTCACAACGGGGACCGAAGTCATTGGTGATCTGCCCATCACCCGTGTGGATTTCGTCGAAGCATTAGACAAATCAGTTGATGATTACGGGGCGTCTAATGGGGAATTCATTATTGCCCCAACAGGGACATCCCAGACAGTGTTCAGTTTCACAGAAAACGAACCTGAAGAGCACGCCAGGAGCTTTACCCTGACATCTGGTGCCAACCATTGCCGCGAAACCACAAAAAATACGGGTATCCTGTCAAGGACTGCTGGAAATCGCAGAAAAAGAAAGACCATCGAGTCTCCAGGAAGTGCCACTGTTGAAGTTGAGGATGACTCCACGCATCCCCGCAAGAAGAGCCGTAACGGTATGCTCTGGACCAGGGAGAATTGGGCCAACTCTAAAAAGACGTTACCAGATTCCATCTCCATTTCCGGTGTCGAAAGATGCGTGCCAAAGACGATTAAAGGATCTTCTCCAAGTACTAATCCGACAATGGTTGATTATGACGTGCTCCCAGAACTTAAGCCAGCCTACCAAGGAGCTCGTAGATCGTCGAGGTTGAAAAAAAGGCAGACAAAGACTGCGGGAACCCGGGCCAACGCAACGCGTAATAAGGCTCACAGAAGGAATCGAGTCGATGATCAATCAGGTACTGAACGCAAGAGATTGACGACCCATTCCCTACCAGACCACAGTCGTGAAACACCATTAATCTCCGTGCCAAACTTCGTGGCGACACCAATTGGGGAGGTTTCTTCCTCAAAGTTCAACCATGATGTAGGTGACGCTATCCTCTAAAGTATGCAATTGAGCGTTCGGCAATCCGCAGTCTATTGCGATGCTGAGAGACAGCGAAAATATCGCGAGCCTACCTCAAGAAACGCCAAAGGCCAGCGCTATTGATTTGAACCCTAACGTCTAACGTAAATTATTGTTTTAGGTTGCCAGCATTCGATGTGAACCGAGTCAACCCGATGTCACGCCGAGCAAAGAGCAACGAAGGGACTTTGATGCCGCCCAACCGACCGCTTCAGATGTGGTTCAATCCTTGGATGAATTTAATAGCAAGATCGAAAACAACCAGCTCCTTTCTTCTGATCTTCGCACCACAAATGATGATGATATCTCGCCCATGAGAGTTTTTGTATACCCGTTCTCACAGAAGGAGAGTGAGGATCTTGCAAAGGTGACTCGTCTGGCTTCCATCAACGGGTTGAATTCCTACCATTAACTAGTTTTCTTCGTCAATCGTGGAATCGACGCCGCCAAAGAAAATTGTCACTACAATCGATCTCACTGATGATAATTCTCCTGCTCGAAGGAAGAGTAAAGTACATAAGGCATCTGTCGCCCCTCTGCATCCAGAGCGGAGGATCCAGTCGCCGAAATTCGGAACATTCGGTCAGACTGACTGCATAACCACGGGAGAGCATGCCAATTGTAAACCCGCTCGACACGAACGGCGAAGCGTCACTTTTGCATCTCCTATCGAATCTGTGCCGGACCAAAACGTTCAATCCAAGTCAGTTTGTCATCTTTTCTTTTTCAGATCAGGATCGGGAAGCTAATATGGGGGATTCACATGAAGCTGTCCATCTCCGTCACCCTACGAGTCCGAGAGCAATATCCTTTCTCCCCTCAGGGTATTTGAGAGACCACAGTTGAGAGGCGAGTCACCCGATTGGACCGCACCACGGGCTGCATTGCAAAAATCGAAGATGTTACATTGTAAGTATCGTTGCTATGGTGTGGTGCGACATCGAATTGATACAGAATCCAGTCCAAGCACCACCTGACGATCAAACTACCGATGGGGTCGAAATTCAGGAGATCGTGGAGGCGAGTGTCCTTGTACTGCTGATTCACTTGCTCTAATCCAAATATTACAGGTACTCAATGATATCCAAGCTGTGCCTAGGCTGTTTTTAGGTCATCTATTAACGCGACTGATCAGACTACCAGGTGATTGTCAAAGGGATTACCAACAGATTCAGGAACGTCAAAAAATATGTTCAGCATGGTCGAGAAGAACTCGTCCGACAGGTTCTTGATGAGCTAGAGGGCATGGTTTCCGAAAAGTAATTGCCCCGTTTCTTTCGCAGAGACTTTGCCAACAATTCGTTTAGTGCAAGGTACTTCAATGGACTGGTGCGCCTCGAGGAAGAATACTACAAGAATGGAAAAGCTATCACTCGTTGCTGGGAAGAACTCATCGACTGCAACGACAGTATCGCGGTGCAGTTTCGAAAAGCTTTGACAGATCACGATCAAAATATTTCCGCAAAGACATTGCCAAAGTCCCTTTTACCATTGAAACCTGCCTCTCTTTGCCGCCAACGATCGAAATAACAACTTTTCTGATAGCTTGTGGATTAATATCGTCTGTCAGGAGGCTAGTGCTATTGCCAGAGACAATGGGAGGGACTCTGTTGTATTACATAATGCATGCTCGACAACGCTTTCCACCTTTTTGCGATGACTTTTTGACTATTCGAACACGAACATCGACAGAATGCCGGCCTTTGATCCAGTTCGAGACGCAGCACTGAACTCGCCCGTGTTCCAGCCAAAGAACCTCCACGACAGCGACGCGGACAGACACGACAGACACCCTTTTGATGTCCCCTCACCCTCGTCTTCGCGCCCGTCTTCTGCGCGAGCAACGAACAGCCCGACCGTGACTCGGCGGGCCACCGATCTGGCTGTCCTCCTCAACTCGGAGCCCCAGGAGCCACGCACGCCGGGATCCGCGCGGCCATCGAGTCTGTCGCATCTGTTGCTGGGCACCGACACCCAATCGCCTGTGTCGTCGCTGCCCCCCGCGATGGCGTCGAAGGGGGAACCGGACAGGCTGACTGGCGCGGCTTCTCTCCGACGTCGCAATAATCTCCCCGTCCTCGACATCCCACGGACGGACACGTCGCCAGTGGATGGCCAGTCCCTTCATCTCCAACGCCATTCTCGCCCACCGCTCCAGGTCGAATCTGCACCTGCCATTGTCCCGCGTACCACCCCCTCACGCCCTTCGCCTTCCTCAGACACCACCCCTGCAGCTGCCTCTCCTTCGACAATGCCACCACCACCGTCACCACTCTCCTACATCCCATACAGTCCGCGCAATCGGAAAACGTCTGCCGGCTCTGTGCTTGTCCCCATGTCTCCAAACGAAATCGAAATGTATCGACACTACCGCGGTGTCGGCACGCAGATCCTTTCCTCTAGGCGTAAAAGAGAACGTACTAGGTCTCCAGACAATTCTCCGCGTGTAAAACGACATGTGGGCGACGTCGGAAAAGTGATCGATCATTGTCAGTCCCTCGTGCAGCTCCCTCAGTGTGGTTTTGATCATTCGACCCTCTCCGTGCACAGATAACATGCGTCCCGAAGTAGGTGTCAAGCAACGCGTGGAATCTCCCATAATCGGCCTCAAATATTTTAATAATTGGGTTAAATCTGTGTTGATCACCCGCTTTGCTCACCCAGTCCTCACTTTTCATTCCTCCGGCTCAGGGAGGGGTCGTGGCAAGGTCCTTGATCTCGGCTGCGGAAAGGGCGGTGATCTCATCAAGTGGTCAAAAGCCAGGGTCAAGGAGGTAGTCTGTGCTGGTGAGTGTTCACCACTTCCCCTCGTTCATTGTTACGATACCACTACCCATAGACATCGCCGAAGTGTCTATCACACAGGCTCGTGACAGATGGCAATCAATGCCTTCGCCTCGCTTCGATGCTGCGTTTGCTGCAGTCGATTGTTTTACCGAATCACTCTCTAGCGCGTTCCCGCCAGAGCGACTCGTGCAGCCCTTCGACGTTGTCTCGATGCAATTTTGTATGCACTATGCTTTCGAGACGTCCCAAAAGGCAAAGTGTATGCTTCGTAACGTGAGCCAGTACCTTCGCAAGGGTGGTGTATTTCTCGGTACCATTCCTAATGCCAATCAATTGTTGTATGCACAATTCCTGTTCAGCCCTCTGTCGAAAAAATAACATTGTTTGCAGAGAACGGCTAGACGCATTACCACCTTCCGCAACCGATCTTTCCTTTGGTAATGCAGTATACAGGATCCGTTTTGAAGATCGGCAGTCCCGCCCGCTGTTTGGGCACCGGTACTATTTTTTCCTCAAGGATGCTGTCGGGGATGTACCAGAATACATTGTAGACTGGGATAACTTCGTAGGGTGGGTATCCTACGCCTGGTGCTTTATGGAATCGTCCTTTTGTCACCGTGTCGCACTTGTGCGGTTGGCTCTCGGGTTGCGCTTCTCGCACTCGGGGCCTTCGTACCTCTTCAATCTCTGGGGCTTGGGAGTGTTCTAGTTGTCTATTCCACTCATGTCCCAAAGACGGCTGGTTTTCTTACTTGCATTACAGCCTAGCTGCGGAGTATTCCCTCCACCCGATCTACAAGGAAGAATTTCACCAAATTTTCGCAGAACACTCCGAGCAAGAGGAGTTCAAAGAACTTATGGTACGCATGAAGGTTGTGGACGCAAATGGTGAGAGTTCGATGGACGAAGATCAATGGGAGGCTGTTAGTGAGTCTTCTTCACTCGTGTGTCCATCGTCACACTCATGCTACGATGGATATCAGATATTTACATCGGGTTCGCATTTGAGAAGCGCTGAGGCATGATCGACATGTTGATGGTATTCTGATCTAGTATTGCTTAGCATGTATGGGACAGACATTGCAATGAACTCATCCATGACAGACCTAGCCTCGTGCGAACAAAGATACATCCCGGTAAGATTACAGAAAGAGATAGGATGTTGTTCGATGGTTAAGATAGAAAAAAAAAGGGAAAAAATACAAAAGGGCTGAAAAGGGTAAATAAGATGTTAGCCTGCGACGTTCATTCCTGTCCAAATCCAACGGTTTCCCTGAAAAAAAAAACCCCCGTCAACGATCTAATCGGTCCCTTCATGAAGAATGCACTTACTCTACGGCAAGTGTAAGCTTTTGTTCCAAGCTCGCATAGTCCCTGTATGGTGGTAAATCGATGCGGTTGAAACAAGTATGACTCTTCGGTAGCTGCGATGGATCGCCCGATTTCTCGATCGTAAAACGCCTCGGACCATCTGACCCTTGTAGATCCTTGAAACCATTGACAGGAATACGCGATGTACCCGTAGCAAATTGCAGAAGTCGAGATTTGCGTTCCGGTGGCCAACTGCGAATGCACTTCCAAAACCATTGGATGACTTCATCGTTCACCTCGTAGCCACGGTAATCGGTATGTTTGGTCCAATCATCACTTTAAAACGCTAAGTTCGCAACTGGGTCGCAGCGCAAACACAGAAACTTACACATCAATCTCAGACATACCACCAATGAGTAATTCGAGTTCTCGTTCATCGAACACGGTGATGAGTTCCTGTGGGATTAGCTCGCTGAAGCCCGACATAAACGCTTCGAACTGATCCTTGATGCGCTTCGAGATACGATACTCCACCACAGCATCGACATAATCCTTCTTGTTCTCCTCGGTTACTGGAATGTCACCACCTCCGGGTTTAAGATCGATTGTTACGAGCTCTCCAAACCGTTCTTCGGTTGTTGTAAAAGTCTCGTCGATAACATCTGTAATATCGTTTTCGCTACATCCTGTGAGTGGGCAAAAACACTTTGGTACAAGGAAACTCACAGCATCCACGTGAGACCACGATGAAGTTCCGCATCAACAGACTCCAAGTCAGACAGAGTAACTTTTTTCCTCAGAATCATCTTGTAGAAACTGACAATAAAGTACGCATCGAGGAAGCGTCGGTGGAAAATACCGAGGCCCAGACAACGTCCAATGAACTTGAAATAATTCAGATGTTCGGGGTTTACCCCTGATGCCGGGTTGATCTGGAGTGTGTAGTTATCGTGCGCGGAGTACTCAAAGAGACAATAGAATGGGTTGAACATCTCATGCGAGAGAAGGAAGAAGAACTCTCTAATAAAAAAAAAGTTGGTTTGTGTAAATTATCTGTGTTCACCAACTTACCTAGAAAGCCCGCCATAGTCTAAACCATCCTCGCCATCAAATTTGATCATCAGACGCTTCTTCAGATCGTTGGGGTTCTGCCTCATGATCTCCGCATAACTATCCTCGAAGATATGGTTTCGCCTGACTTTGATTTGGCAATTACCTGGCTGTGCCCGCATTGCAGGCTGACTGCGGAAGTAAATGAGCTTCCGGCGGAAATCACGTTTGTATTGTGGCACATTTGCGTCCAACGTAGATGGAAGACGGGGATCATCCCACGTGGTGGTCTTGGTATTGTGATCCACAAAGTACACGCGCGCAGTTGAAGTGAGACGCATCTCCCAACCGGAGGGTAATGGCCCAAGCTGAGAAATTGCTTGTGGTTGGAGTGCAGTGTTTTGGCCATTTGGTCCCATAACACGAATGATAGTCTGGCGACGAGGGTCAACCCACGTAGTTGTACGGGTGTTATGGTCAACATAATATGGCCGTCCTTCGGGAGTATACCTCTCCTCCCATCCAGCAGGAAGACTACCAGTGCCTGCAGTAGTAACATTATTGGTGGCCGCAAGGGCAGCCGAGGAAGTGTTATTTGGACTGGATTGAGGTGTGGTGGAAGCCGCGCGGTGGATGTTGGGTTGTGCATTAACGCGACTAACGTCAACCATGTCATCTGCAAGGACACGGCGGGAATGCTGGTCTCTGGCTGCGTTCGTCTCACTGTCCTGATTATTGGTGTTTACTGATTGATCTGGGGATGGTCGGTTCCAAGTTGTGGTTCGCGTGTTGTGATCTACGTAGTAGGTTCGACCAAGAGGGTCCATACGTCGTTCCCAGCCTTGAGGAAGTGGTCCGTACTGGTCGACGTTGGGGTTGAAATTTCTCTGTTGATGGGCTGTGCCGGGCGTTGTTGTAGTTGAAACATTGGCCTGCTGAACTGCACCAAGTGTTCCTGTACCACCTGAGCTGACGGGACGATTGTGCTGTGACGGTGATTGATCCTGATCTGTGAGGCCAGAAGAAGGGGCTATATGGGGAGTTGAAACAGGCAGTAGAGGAGTTGCGACGTCGGTCGCATGTGAACTGGATGTTCTGGACAATGTATTTCCGGTAGAGGTGCCGTTGGGCGAAAGAGATATACTGGACTCATTCATGCCCATGTCAGCTAGGGCGGTGGTAACACCGTGAACTTGAGAGGGTCCAGGGTTGGATATGGGTTGGTTGACGTTGGTTGACAAGTATATGATAAGTTTTCCGTGCACCACAAGATTATCATTGGATTTTTTCAGATCCAGAGTTAGCATTTCTAGGGAAATGGTGTTCGTGTGTTCGTCAAACAAGCGGAGAAATATCCAGCAAGTAGGCGCTTACCGTGTGCACCCAATTCAAGGTCAAGAACGTCGCTGACCCTAACATTGACAACACCAAGAAAACCTTGATCACGTCTCTTGAATTTGCGCTGGTCAAATATCTGGACAGCAACAACGGAGGAATCCTTGACTGTGCTGCGGATATGGTATGAGAAAGGTGAATTTGAGTCGCTACCTAAAGAACTCACATGTCGAAGCTCTCATTCCAGTATGGGTTTAGTGTCTTCTTGATCACGCTTGTTGTATGTGTCTGCTCTGCGTCAACGGTAATGACTGCAAAGGGGTCTGGAAGACGAAAGACGTCCCGCTTCGATAGACCATCTGCGGCAACGACTGAGACCCCGTAAAGTCCTACATAAACAACAGTAGTGATATTAGCAACCGTGCGCACCCGTTATTCTGATTTTCTTCCTACTGATGGGGTGTGAGCTTTGAAATAAGAAAAATTAGCGGGAGATACTGACAGGACGGTCGACATGGAGGTAGCTGGAGGAAATGGCGCGAGGTCGAGTGGCTAGCCTCAGTTTTAAAATGGCGATCCTGCGTTGCCGATCTTGCTCGACGTGGACGGCGACGACGACGACAGAAACAAGCCGAGCCCGGCGCCGAGTGGCCGACTTTCAAACACCGCCAAAATGTGATCACCCGGCACAGCTCGGCACACTCGGCATCGACGGGGGTTGACTTGACTGCGCAGAGGCCCATATAACAAGAATACCCGCTTCGTGGTCGCTGGACAGGCATTTGAAGACATTTTTGTAGGTGCTGTACCAAATCCATACAGCTTGGCAGTAAAGACAAAAAGGACGCTCTTTGACAGCCTCACGCATTTTCTGCACCGACTTCCTCGACGCCCGTAATGTCAGATTCACCCTTGCACATCGTAAGGTGGTAGTAAACCGGACACCTCTCCACGCTCACAATTACCAGGCGCATCAACATGCAGCAAACGCTGACGATTTCCTGAATGCAGGATTGCTGATTCCCGCTGCAGAAGAACACGCAAAGGCTGCAAAGGCCTTTTTGCTCTGTGAAGAGAAATCAAATGACCATAATGTACTCTTCTTCCTCCCGAGTCTCTCATTGCTCAGCTTTTGCCCCAGACGAAACGTACACTTCGTATGCTCTACAATGAACACATCAAAGCAGGGAGAGATCTGGAGCGGAGGATAGCGAAGCTACGCGAAGAAAACAAGGATCCGACACTCCCCCAAAAGGTTTCTCTCAATCAAACGCGCGCCGATCACAGTTCATCAGGTCCAAATACCGGATCTCGTCCCCATCCTGCCCCGTCACCCCCAATACCCCCAAGTGCTTCTTTGCGACTGACGGATTCGCAGAATAACGTGGATGAATCCTTCATGGTACTTGGACAACGGGTACGTAATGCGATTGCTTCCAACATGTTGATTGCTGATATACGTCGAGTAAAGTCTGATCCAGGAGATGCTTTCAACCACTTCTGGCGGATCATGGAAGGAATGTTGGACAACCTTTCTCAGCCCGTTGCCTTTACCACAGCCCCTCTCGGGACTGAGCCGGGTCTTTCGGGAAAGCGGGATTTACTGCGTGATGGTAGCTCAGGAAGCGAAGCCGAGCGTGAAGAACAATTTGTTCCAAGGTTCTCACGACAGAATGGCAGGTCGAAACAGAGTTGTTGGCCCTTGCTATTACTCATGCTAATGGTACAGAACAGTATACTGCTTTCGAAGAAAGCGATGAAGAAGTACTAGCAGATGAAGGTGGGTCTTGTTACGAGTGGAACCCTAGCATGATCTTATCTTGCTGATTGGTAGGAGCTGATCTGTCAGAGTCATTCTGCTTGATCCCGTTCGAATCAGGATCAGAAACGTCGGCGATGAAAGAGAATGCTGCATTGAAACAAGGGATGGAAGAAATGCAAAGACGACTCGCTCAAGCAGAGCGTGTATTGCGATTGCGCAAAGAACAGGATCAACTATTGCGAGACAGTATAGTGATGGCCCGGCATCAGGTAGCACTGACGCTTTTTATTTTGCATGTCGTCTCATACCGTGATTCCCATGTGTCAGGCGCAAAGAGCTATGGGAGCCTCGCTCGTCTTACCCCGACCAAGTGGACAACAGCCAGCGGTGGATCTCGGCGCTTTGAATATCAACATACCATCCGTCCCCGCCCCGGTGTCAGCACTGAATGCTGGTCGTGATCGTGAGACACAGCTCTTGCGACGGATCAGGGATCTGGAAGAAGAGCTACGAATTGCCCGCGTAGAAAACGACAAACAGGTTAGCTACAGTTGCGATGATCATTTTCGTCACTTACAATAGTCTCACACCTAGAAAGCCATGATTTCACGGTTTCGTGAACGGTGGGAGAAACTGAAAGAGTCGGCAAAACGAAAGAAAGACGCCAAAGCTGCCGCAGGAATTACAAAGGCTGCCGTGCGAGAACGCATCGAGGAGGAACCTGAAGCTGAGCAGGAATTGGATGACGGAGGACACACCTAGTTCACCCGGTTGTCTTTTTTCGGGTCAGTGCTTTCTGTATTTCAACTCCAATCGGATCTTCGTTGTATCATTAGCCATGTGTGCCACCAACTATCGAATACCTCATTCCTGTGGGCCACATGTAAAATATATATCTGCTCGACATCAGAGTACGCACGAGTCTTAAACCTCCGAGAAATCATTACACTACATGCATATTCCTAGGGAGAAAGCAGATGTAATCTGTGACAGAAGATGTAGCATCGGTCTTGGTAACGAGCCATAATTCATGTGAAAGAGTACGTAGAACACGACGGCTCGGACGTGCTGAGCCATGGGCTCCAATGACGCACCGGACCAATAGGGCTAACTCGCTTGATGCTGTTTGAATACAGAGTGACTTGAATGGTGGCAGTCTTGGGGTCTATGAAATGATATCGGGGAGCAAGAAGTCAACAAAAGAGGTCGTAATCGACGATGTGGAGGGAGGCGACTAGTGAGTCAAACGCAGCTGCGTGTTCCTTTATATCGACATTTGGACCCCCCGGTATGTTCATCGACACCACAAGGTCGGCGCTTTTATCTCTAGACTGGACACGAAAGAGAGCGATCAATACGTCCACATCGTCTGCCTCGATCGAGTTGAATTTGCGGATGCGTTGAGACCCACGGAGTGTAATAGGTTGAACTTGATTTACTCGATCATTATGAACCACGGAGTGAAGTTGGATCGTGCAAGAGGTGGCGTCGTTGTCATGAGCCAATGACTCAAAGTGGAATCTAAGAAGGGTAGTCACTCGACGTGAGATGCACCGGATGAGAATGGGATCACTTTGCTGCATCCATGTCGTCCTGCTCTGGTACTCGTTGTAATACCTCTACAATGATGGACACGTCTGAATTGGGGTACAGAAAGACCTCCTGATTGTCAGGGATCTGTCGCAAATCACTGCCAAAAGGATTATGAGGCGTCTCGAGAGAGCGTCAACAACGTACGAGGCATCTATGAGGTTTTCTGGGAAATTCTCTACCACGATGGCACCACCAAACAGCGTCTTGTGGACCATCTTGAATCAAGGGTGACCACGTGACTACCGATACCAACGCGTTGACTACGAACCATGTCAGAAACGCTGCGACGGTCTACAATGCAACCTGCAACAGACGCGCACGGGAACGCTCGCTCTGGTTTACCTGTGCCATCCACCATCAAAAAGGCGCCCGCGACATCGTCTGTGCGTATGAGCCTTGCAGGACGTGCGCCATATCCACCACCCTCTATCCCAGGATCAAACCCACGGCAGTCTACATATCGGTCACAGGGCGCCAACCCACTCCTACAGAGCACATCCAAGCCTACCTATGGCAGAACCCCACTCAATGCGTGAGCCCATCTTCTGCGGCGATCCGAGTTTCTTTATCAATGATAGTAGTTCTACGCGTCGTGGATCAATGTGGGGAGGCGGTGGCGCTCTTCCTGCACCGTCGGGCAGCCAGGTACCAAAAGATCCGCGGCCGATTCGCGAGCGCTCATACCAAGCCAAAATGCGTCAAGAAATATTCTCCTGGCTCCAGGCTACGGAATACGAGATCTCGATGCAAACACTAACAAGTATAACCGGAAAGGACTTTCGTGCGATGTTCCAGCACCTCGTCAGTGTCGTAGACCCATCGTATCCATTTGACTCCAAGATGCGCTTCGAGGAGGAGTTCCAGCCAGCGTTGAAAGCCCTTAGATACCCGTTTGCATCTCAAATTGACAACAAGTGGCTTGCGGCTCCTGGTAGTATGCATTCTTGGCCCGCACTGCTTGCTGTGTTGCATTGGTTGGTGGAAATGGGAAAGGTCAGTAATATTTCATTGTGGACGCTCACATCATTGCTCATCATTCAGGCCCGTGTACATTACCTGGAAAGTGACGACACAACCTTACAAGTGGTGGATAGGATACCAGAAGAATTTCACGATCCGATACATCATCAAGCTTTGGCGTTTGACTATTTTGCAGAGGCATATATTGCTTTTTTCCACGGTGCAGATGTATTTGAGGAGCAGGATAAAGCTCTAGAAATGCGCTACTGTGAGCCTATACTTTCTCTCCTTCAATGGCGCCTTATCTCCCTTCAAGCAAAGAAAAACGAAAGGGTCTTAAACGATCTTGAGGAACAAAGAGAACGGGTTACCCGGATCAAAGCCGAGTTTGAACAACTTCAATCGTCCACCGTGGGGATTACTGTGTTTGATGCTAATGTGTATCTTAAGCCTTTTTAGGCACCTCTCGAGAAACTGCAAAAAAACCACGGGTTTCTTGTCAGTGACAGAGCAAAGTTCCACGATGTCCTTCAACGATTCGAATCGCGGAAGAAGCACTTGATTGACACCATTGCACACGAGAAGGCAGAACTCACCATCCGAAGTAAGGCGTTCATAGTCTTTGTTCGTCCTCCCTCAGATTGTTATTATTTTAGCTTCAAACCTGGAGCAACTCAAGAACGAACATGCGAAACTAGCAGATGTAGTAAAAGTACAGAATCTGACACCCGAAGAAGTTGTCCGTATGAATACTGATCATGAAACACTGTCCCGGAATCTCGAGGATCTCAAGCATAGGATTGCCGAAGCTCAAAAAGCTGTGATGTCGTCGGAGGTGGTAATGACGAATCGGGGAGCAGCTGCGGAGGAGGCCCTGGACCTGTATACCAATCTCCTATCCTCGCTCGGCTTATTTCCACCAATACCTCCACCTTTTCAAGACGTCGACCTCATCCTACAACTCAACATTGCAACCTCTAATCCTCAGCAGATTCTTACGGGCTCCGACGTTCGGAAGGTGATCAAACCAACTCTGAGTACAGTGGCAGAGACCAAGAGAACTGAGCGTGCTAATGTGGAAAGTGAGCGGATCAAGGTGGACAACGAACTCGACCAAATGACGTTGGAATGCGAAAATGTGGATGAGGAGGTGCAGGAGATCGAAAAGAAGGTGGTGGCGTTGAATGAACAAGCTGACAACCTTCGAGATGTAAGTAGTTTTTTTCCATACTTTCCTTGCTACACAATGAATACCATGACAGGCGGCCCAGCAAGAGTCTATGGTAAGCAATGCGGAAGCCGCGCGATTAGAGAGGGAACTCGCGCACGCTCGAACGGCGGCACTGTCGAGTGGAATGGGTGTGAAGTCGCGTGTCCAGGCCCTGCAATTCGAGTAAGTACTTCTTTGGAACTGGCTTTCTCTATCGTTACGCCCGAATTTGCAGCTACCGTGAGCAAGTTGCCAAGGTCGCACGTCTAAAGGATGAGACTATCCGATCTATTGCCAAGAATAGCAATGAGATTGGGTTGTTCAAGGAAGAGGTTTCTGCGCAACTTAGGCACCTCAGGGACTTTGTAGAAGAAGGGGGATGATGTCGAGTGTGAGTACTGGTATGTTCATTTGAGCTATATTGGGGTCTGACTATCCCGCGTGATGCCAAGATGGGTGGTGTCTTCGTGAAGTCTCGTTACAGGATAGAGGTGACTTCACACTGGCGGTATGCAAATTTAGTTGCGAAAGGGTGGAGCGTGCAACCTATTAATCTCTCGGTGCCTTTTTATTGGCTCTATTTCTGCCAGGCCCAGGTGGCCCGGATGTTAGGTAATTCCGAGTGAGCGAGGCGGTGGTGAAATAGCACTTGGCTGACTTCGTGGCACATAGATCGGAGAGTGCGCAGAGAGCCGCAGCCAGATCCACATGGTAATCTTGCATTGTATGTTACGAGACCAACGACGGATCAACACGGCGTCCTGCGCCCATGATGTGCTGCATCATTACCACGTTCTACTACCGCCGTAATCCGAGGAGCGTCCCAGACGCAACTTTGAGTTCCAGTTGATCCTCTACTGCAACAACCAACTTGGTCCAATGATCATATTGACGCGTAGGTCGCCACAAGGCTTGTACTAAAAGCTTACCAACGTAGGCACGGTGGTACACGCGTAAATTTCTATTCGCATTTACTGCTCAACTGATTTTCCAACCTTTCTGGGGCCTAGAATGGAAAATTCAAGATCCGCACTCGCAAGGATCCAACCAGGTTCGTATACGGATACATCTTCTGTGATCACACAGGAATTCCATCACTCCAGCAAATATTCGATTAATTCCAGAAAGCTTGGAGACCATCGATCATCCCCGCTTGGTGCGTACTAGTATGCCATGACCAGCCATGTGGATCCTTTCCTCGGCTTCATGCGGTCACTGAAACCAGCAGTGTGAACGGCTTTGATTACTGCGGATGTATCTCCGAGATCTGCCTACTTTCCTGTACGGCTTGGCTGAATACTTAGGGGATGATAAAAGGCTGGATAGGTAGGTAGGAGCCGCAGCAGCACCATCTCCTCGTTGTGCTTCTCAACAAGTTATAATGTCGCAGCCTTCTTTCAACGACGCTGAGAATGGGACAATGGGAGTCTTTCCCCCTCAGGTTGTCGCCAGCTTCAACAAGAACGAGAAGAAAACCGGGGATCGCCATGTATTTTCTGTACAGTTTCGCAAGAATGCACGTCTGTTGCCCTCCAATCCTGAAAAACTACTTCAACCTCCCAGACCCCCAAAGATGAAAGTATCCAGATACGTCCACTTCATCATCTGGTACAACTCATATAGGTCAGCCCTAACAATGCACATTTGACGTGGTCACTTATATATTACTGTTAAGGCGGTTTTTCACATTCGTCTTTGCATTAAACTCGATTGCCCTGGGTTTCGCCGCAGCTGGTCTTTGGCCATATGCTTCCAAGTACCCAGGTGCTCTTGTCCTGGGCAATTTGAGCTTCGCCGTACTCATGCGCAATGAAATCTTTGGTCGTCTTTTATATTTATTTGTCAATACGTGCTTTGCCAAATGGCCTCCCCTCTGGTTCCGTCTTGGTTGCACGTCTACTCTCCAGGTACGAAGAATCATTGGAGACTTTGGAATGTATTGATATCCTGTCCAGCATCTCGGTGGTATCCACAGCTCTTGTGCGATTTCCGGTATCGTCTGGCTCATCTTTATGCTCGTCAATCAATTCAAGGTCAAACACGCCTACGATGACTCGATATTGACTTTGGGTGTTATTACTGTCATTATGCTGTTCATCACTATGGCTGCTAGTTTACCCTGGATCCGTAATACTCACCACAAGTATGTGTCCCAAGGAAATTGATTGATTATGCCTGACAACCATCATTCAGTGTCTTTGAAAGGAGCCACCGATTCTTTGGTTGGACCAGCCTTGTGATGACTTGGGTGTACACAATCTTCACCAACACCTACGATGCCACGGATGGGAAGTGGGATCGCAGCGGTATCTATGTCGTGCAACAGCAATCATTCTGGTACACCGTGGCCATGACTCTCTTGTCCGTATGCACCCCCGTTTACATCCACGTGCTCTAACAATACCTCGGTAGCATCGTTCTTCCTTGGGTTTGTACCCGGAAAGTTCCGGTTGACATAGAACTTGTGAGCAATAACCTTGGACCAGATCGCTGGTTAACTGTGTCTGCTAGCCATCTCCAAAGGTCGCTATCCTCCGCTTCGAGCGTGGCATGCAGCAGGGACTGCTTGCCCGTATTGGCCGCTCCATTGTGATGGAATATCATGCTTTCGGTATTGTTTCGTATGTAAAGGTCTGAAACGGCTATTTCACCTGTTAATTGCCTCGCAGAGAGGGAACGCATGCTGAATATCATTATTTAATATGTGGCGTGCAAGGTGAGCTTGCCTGGATTGCGAGTTTTGCCATCCCTTTACTCCTTTAGGTGACTTCACCAAAAGTCTCGTCCACGATCCTCCGAAGACGATTTGGACACGCCAGCTCAAGGTGAGCTTGAAATTGGCCCCTTGCTATGCCTCTCACGGTTAGTCCAGTTCGCCGGTGTCTCGAACACTTCGAAGTTGTATAAGCGTGGCATCCGTATCTGCACTGGAACGGGTCTCGGAGCTGCCCTGTCAACGTGTATCCAGTCGCCTTACTGGTTTATCTTTAGTTGTTTTACTGGAGTATAATGTCTAAATCCTTTCTTCTAGGTATCTCATCTGGATTGGTATGTCGACACCGGAATTTGCCGTTGTTCGGGATTGACGCATATTGCTAGGCTCCGATCAAGAAAAGACATTCGGCCCTACCATTAGTGGTCTCATTTACCGACACATCGGACCCGAGCGGCGGCTCCTATGGGACAGTAAGGAACGCGGCGGTCGTCCAGACACAATGAAGATATTGAAAGAAGTCTATGACTATTGGCAAGCAGAAGGTGTGCACCCTCTCGGATTTCGTCAGGACCGAAGTTCATCGACATCGACGTTGCGACCTGGTAGTTGTATTCATCACCTCAAACTACGTCGGAAACTTTGAGATACAACATGGGTGTAAGGCTCTCGGCATTCCAGCATTTGGCACCCTTTGGGATTTCGTAAGTCCCGCCTATCGTTTCTTTTGGGACATCTGATCATAGTTCCCTAGTGATCCATTGTAAGCGATAGGGAGTATTTATCCGCTGTTTTCGCATTGAACACTGGGTTTGGTCAATTCCCGTCACGTTGTATCACCCGCATGGATGTATGCCTTGCGAGTTTTCACCCTTCTCACTCGGGACTCATTCGCTGCCAGTATATTTTAGTAGACATTCCACTTTACGAACGAGCTACATGATGGACAAAGATAGGAAATACAAAACGTGCTTCGAGGATATATTAATACTCGACGAGAGCGTCAAAACGAATCTAGAAAAGGCAATATTCCAGGACTTCACCAGGCTTTCCCATCCATTGCCATCGCTTGTTGGGATTAATTGGAGTGTTAGGCTCCAAACGTATTCCACGACGGGCGAGCTCGGTAATAATACGTGCGACATTCCTAGTGTCCTGGATTGGTATAAACAATCAACCCAACAGCACAAAAACAGTTTTGGTGTATACTGACATCGATCCCGCAGTGTGCTCTCCCCTGAAACGGGCCCAGTCTAAGCACACGTAGCTGTTGTGCTATGTTCATTGAACGGATGATATAGTCGAGTGAGAACTGCGAATAGAGGCTAAGTGCCATGGAATAGCAGAATACAGCACGGGACATACCTTTTTGTTGACATTCTGAGTCTCCGATGCTCCTTGGGTCACTGCCCAAATGGAGACCAGCTTTCGTACATCAAGGACATCGCCGTTTAACCACGACGGCATTGGCACCTGTCAAACAAGTATGATATTGTTGCAGTCGTTATTTTCAGAATACCAACGTTTGATATAAAGCATTGCTTTACTACAAAGTCCCGTACATCGAATGGCCCGTCACTGCACCAGCAGAACCGTTGCAATGGTCTGCCATTCGTGGGATCGATCAGCCCATGTTGGGCCAAGAATCTCGCAAACATCTTGAGGACTTTGGGAAATGTCGGGGCATAATCTACTTGCGCCTATGCATGAATAGTGATGGGACCGGAGGCAGAACGAGAAGGAAACGGACTTGGGTGATTCCGGTGAGATCAGTGCAGAATTGCGAGAGCTGAGGCCTCCACGTGGGCTTCACAAAGCTACGGAATTCACCAGCAATCTCGAGACGACTGGCCCTTCCCGCGACAGACATATCTTTCCAGCGCAAGAGACACACTGGCCACTCCTTTGGGGTGTCATAGGATCAGAGACTGAGATGAGAAGCAGTGAATGGCGCACAATAATCTCATTTGCCCACTCAAAGCCTGTTCCTTGGAGACATGTCGCCTCGACATCGAGGACAAGAAAAGCATCATAAGGTTGCTTCGCGCTTATAATTTGTTGGGTCGTTTGGTATTGTTCTTTCATGACCTGAGGGCGTGGCTCCCCGAGCACTTTTGTAGGGGGGCGGTATAGCAGCGAGGGCATAGACGAACGCTCCTTGGCTAAGTCAGAAGGGGCTTCGGCAAGCTCAGGTTTCAAACGAATCGTTTCGGGTGTTCGAGTGGGCGTCTTGAAGGATCTGAAGAAGAAAACCAGGACTGCAAGGACGAGGAGGGCGTATATGTGGGCAAGGGTCAACATGCGAACAACGAGGAATCCGATGGACATGAGTTGGTTGCCCAGCGGGGCGTGTGGTGCTCATGTTCGCTGTCAGAGGTGTTGCCCTGCCTAGTCATCAACATCAAATAAGCCAGTAAGCACCAGTACTGCCCTTTACCAGCGTCCCATCACAAGCCTGCTGTGTAGATGAGTGGCCAGCGCGGCGACGACCTCGAGGACGACTTTGTGCCGGACGAGCTCGTAGCCTCGTCTGGCGAGGAAGACACGGCCTTTGGACCGCACCACGGCATCGACGGTCTCCTCAGCGCAGACGAGGAAGCAGAACAAGACGTTCACAAGACGACCTCAGCCAAACGGAAACACAGAGAAAAAGAAAAGGAGAGACAGGCAAAGGTCACTTTTATCATCTCGAGCGCGACCGCGTTGACGGACTACGTTGCAGAGGCGGAAACTCGCAGACGCCGTCGAGGTCATCGAGCCTCTCTCCATCGCCGCGCAACCGGCGAAAAGGCTTGCGGACTACATGTCTGTCATGCAAGCCAAGGCACTTCCAGAGCTGACCGGACTCGAGCTCAACGACATGTGTATCCCTGGTGAGCTTGTCCAGCATGTCTGCCCTTCCGTGATCTTGATTGAACTGGCAGATAGAAACGGCAATTACAGATACGATGCAATGGACGGAATCGAGGTCTCTGGATCGTCTGGGTGATTTTATCATCCAGGGTATCTCCTCCTCCTCCTCCTTTTGCCACCAGACTCATCCCTTTCCAACCAGTTCTTCCTATGCTGCACAAGAGGCTTTCACAAAGGTCCAAGTCACCAGGTGCACCAACCCTGCTCTACATTGCTAGTGCAGCCCTCCGGGTAGCCGATGTGACCAGGATTCTCAAGGATAAGAGGCTGCGTGGCGACAAGGGCGGTGACGTGGCTAAGCTCTTTGCAAAACACTTTAGGCTGGAAGAACATGTTGCATATCTCAAACGATCAAAAATAGGATCCGCTGCTGGTACACCTGGCAGAATTGGCAAGCTTCTTTGTGAAACAGGTGAGTGCGAAAATAGTCGGAATATACGTCGTTCAACTATGTCTAGACGCGCTTTCTGTGTCCCAGTTGACGCACATTATTCTTGACGTCTCCTTCCGGGATGCGAAAAAGCGTAACCTGCTTGACATACCAGAAAATCGGAATGAAATATTCAAGACGGTTCTTGGAGCCCCCAAGGTGCTCGAGGGAATTAAGCAGGGGAAAATACACGTAGTCTTGTTTTAATGATCGCGGTGTGGCCAACTGATGCGGCTCAGTAAATAAAAGTTGGCCATGCCCACTAGAAGCCTTTTGGGTTGACTCGCAGTGTCAACTATAGAATGCGATTCAGAAAAACGTCTGGGGTGAACCGAGTGCGTACCCTTGTCCATTTGGGTACTTTATGAATGCCCTTTCGATATCCACGGGCAGTCGAGCTAAAGACAGTATATTTATCTTTCGGAACCATCTCGTGTTCCTTGGGTAAGAGCAAAGCGCGGTCCTGGGCTCAAGTAAGGCTACCACCAGGCAAGTGAATCAGGTCATACTCACCAAGGCTTTGCACTGGACACCACTTGCACGAACCGCCTCAATGACAGCGTCCACCTTCTTGAGGCGAGCACGCGCATTCGCCTTGCGGGTCACAGACAACTTCCATGGCGTTTTCCTGTCCAGCTCAGCCTTCTGGGCGGCAAAGGGGACGGCAGACTGACCATAAGAGACCGCCGAACGCGACCGACGTCGGGTGGAACGCGCCGAACATGTCGACGAGGAACTGGCACAAGCGGAAAGAGGGTGCCGAAGCATGCCGTTCCCCTTTTTCAGTCTCCGACTATACTTCAGTCCTCACCATCTTCGACGACGACCACGACGACCACGACAATTAGACACGATGGCCGTCGAAACCCAGATTATGCCCGTGCTAAATGGACACGCCTTTGATGGAGGTACTAGCGAAATCAAGGAACCGTCCATCAGATTCGCCAGTGGTCTCATTCTCCCTCCACCAGAAATTAAATGCGAGTGGTCCTTTGGTCTCGAGCAGTATCTGGTTCTGACGCATCTTTTCAGCTGTCATTGACAGAACCGCCCTCTTTGTCGCGCGCTCAGTCAACCCTCCGCAGTTCGAGGACAAGATTCGCGAGAATCAGCGTCAGGATCCCAAGTTCTCGTTCCTCAACCCTGCGGACCCTTACCATGCTTACTATAGGCATCGTATGGATCGAATAGCAGCTGGAGAAGAAGAGGAAGTGTCTCAGGACAAGGAAAAAATTGGAGAGGGTGAAGAAATATCTGTAGTCCAGGAGGACCTTGGAGTTGAGCCACCTCTGCCCCAATTCGTTATGGACATGCCGAGCATCAGTCCAATCGACCTGTAAGTGACCTGTCTTTGGCTGACACTCAGTTGACCCTTACTGTACTTGCAGAGATATCATGAAGCTGACTGCCCTTTTCACCGCTCGCCGTGGGCGTACTTTCCTTGCGTCCCTCTCACACAGAGAGGGTCGTAACTATCAATTCGACTTTTTGCGACCCAACCACTCGCTCTTTGGTTACTTTAACCGCCTGGTCGAACAATACCACAAGGTTTTGTACCCGAGCAAAGAGCTGTTGTCATATATCCAGGAACGCGCGCAAGACGGGTCTCAATGGAAGGCTCTGGAAAAGTCGAAGAAATATGCACGATGGGAACGACTAAAGAGAGAAAAGGACAAGAAGCGTCAAGACGATCAGGAGGCCGAGAAATGCATGTCTTGAATCCTCTCAGTTACAAACACTGACCCTTTCTGCGCACAGTGGCTTTTGCTGAAATCGACTGGCACGATTATGCTATTGTCCAAACCATTGAATTTACCGTTGCCGATGCGAACTCGGAATTACCGCCACCGATGAGTGTCCAAGAGGTAGAGAATATGACCTTGGCCCAGAAACGCATGGCCGCGATGATCATGGAGACAACTGCAGATGATATCGAGGCTCACCGTGCGAGACAAGCAGCAGCGGAAGCTGAAGCTGCGGCTGCTGTTGGTGGCGCTGGTATTTCCACAGTGGACGCAGAAGATACTGCGATGGAACAAAGTGACGACGAGGACGATGAGGCTCAACAGCGGAAGCAGCGTGAAGAGGAGGAAAGGACTCGAGAGTTGGAGCGTGCAAGGGTTATCCAGGCTAATGCTAGTGCTGCTGGTCCGATGAAAATAAAGTCTGATTATGTGCCAAAGCGTGAGTGATCGTCTTTGTTGCAATGATCTTGGTTTTCTGACAGATCAGATCAGTTGGTGCCAAGAAATCATCCGCACTCACCACTTGTGCCATCTGTGGCCAGCAGATTCCAGTGGACGAACTTGATGAACACATGCGTATCGAACTGCTTGATCCCAAGTGGAAATCCCAACGAGATGTATTGGAAGCTCGCAAGGCCCAAGCCTCGGAGCTCCTGCGGGGTGCAGATGTTGTCTCATCACTCAAGGATCTTGCTCGTACGCGTGTTGATATCTTTGGTGCCGAGGCAGACGAGGAGCGTCGGAAGAGAGAGGAGGAAGAAGAACGAGAGCGTCGGAAGGAGAGAGAAAAGGTTGTTTGGGATGGACACACGGCAACCAAACTCAGCACGATGGACAAGTACTCCCTCAATGTCAACTTCGACGAGCAAATTGCGGCCATTCATCGTTCCAAGGGTCTCGGCCCACAGGATGCCCATGCAATCGGGCCTGGCATTGGACCTGCCGCCGCTCCACCTCCTCCGATGACAACACTTCCACCAGCCCCTGCATCATTACCAGCACCACCAATCAAGGCTTCAGGGTCTGTTTCTCATCCGGCGTATTCTGCTGCTACCGTGTCTTCCGGACCTCAGCCAGCTTCTATATATTCCAACCAACCGCCACCAGTCATGTTGCCACCACTTCACTATCAGGGTCCCGATGCTGTACAGCCGTTCGGATTTCAGCCTCCCCCACCTGGTATGCATGCTGCTCGTATGACCGGTATGACCGGCCCGCAAATTGGCATGGTACGAAGTGCGGATGAGATGGATGGCGTAGAAGAACAGCCTCAGATCAAGAGGCAAAAGATTGCAAAACTTCCGGGCGGAGCTTTGTATCCAGAGGCAGATTGGATCGGTATGCATCCCTACACGATTTCCCTGAGCATCCAGCTCCCCAATGAGCCCTCGAAACCCGAGTGGAAGCTAGACGGGAAGACGGTGACAATCTCCGATCTACCGCTCACGTTGCTCGTTTCGACACTCCGAGAACGATTTATTCAAGCCACGGGGAGCACGTTGCCCGCTTCGAAAATGCGGATATCGTACTTGGGGAAAATGCTTACAAATTCGAGCACGATCGCGAGTTATAATTTGGAG
The DNA here is from genome assembly GCA_038094075.1 of Xerocomus spinulosus. Taxonomy (NCBI): domain Eukaryota; kingdom Fungi; phylum Basidiomycota; class Agaricomycetes; order Boletales; family Boletaceae; genus Xerocomus; species Xerocomus spinulosus. The sequence goes on along the minus strand of JBBPTN010000006.1, from coordinate 36,333 downwards.
GACGAAGATGCCGTCGTGCTGAGCGTTAGCGCGGGGAAGAAGAAGTGATCGATGTAGTCTATATTGTCCATTCTGTGCGATGAATATACTCGGTTTACATGTCTCGTCTAGTATGTGTGACCAGATAATAAGATACAATATGATAAATAGCCGTTTGTGAGATAACGTTCGACGACCAAGGTACCCAAAGAGCCCAACCGTTCCCTATGCCCACGTAAAGCCCGAAAACAAATATAAAAATAAAGAGATGCGACACCCTGAGAACGTCCCTCATGCTTACAACGTTCCTTGACAGTCATCTCCAACGTAAAGTGACAGACCGGCATGCTTAGTTGTGGGGTGAATGTGTGGAGCCTGGCCCAGACAATGCACGCTTAGCGGGCGTGGGGGCAACAGGGCCGGCAGAGCGTGGTCGCAACATTGGCGAGGGGGGAATGGTCAAGGTGCTAAACGGGTTCTCCGATGTCGTTGGCGAAGGGGTCGAGGGGCCCGATCCCTCTGATTTTGTGTCGACATCGAATGCCGCAGATCTGTCTATTGGGACCATGTCCCGAAGCCACTCGTCCTCCCGTTGAGATGGCCACCTGAGCACAGAGGATTTTCGCCGAAAGACGCTGTTAGGGGAAGAGAGGTACGGCGAATTAACGAGCGAAGGTGGAATAGGAGCCGCATCGGGGTTCCTCTGGAAAGAGAGGATGGAAGATCGCTTTTTGGCTCGGCTGAAAGAGACTGTGTCGTGCACAACAAGGAAGAGAGAAGACATGGTAGAGGCGGACTGCTGAGACGAGGAGAGGTCCAATGGATATATATCCAATGGAACGTTTGGGTTACAAATCTCTGATCAATTGGCTGACATAAAGTGATTGCAGTCCTGCCCCAATTTGGCCGGCTCGATCAGAATGTTCAGCTGCAGAATAAGCAGCTTGGTCTAGAAACAGTCCAAGCTGTGTAATGCAGGGTCCAATTTCGTTTCTAAAAAGTACACGAGCCAACAAACGACAAGCATCCAGAAAATGATAGATCATCACTCTACCAAACGAGGCATGCGACTCACAGAACGCGCCTCACTAGTAATGTTATGACCAGCACGAGCAACACACAGATCGCAGTGTCCAATAGTAACGGCGGCCGGTGGGAGCGATGATGGATGGTGAGAGGTAGTCCACGAGCAGGCTCCGTGCGAGTGGGGATCGGACTCTCTTGTTCCCCAATGATCGGCGGTGCGAGTTCAGCTGCAGGTTTCGGACGAGAAACTGGATCTAGATCTACCGTGTTCGTTTCGGGCCCAGAACAGGAACGTTGTGGGGTGGTTGGCGGCAGAGTGGGCGATGATTGAAGGACAGGAGGCTCGAAATGATCCTGAGCGAGAGAAGGTCCTCGGAGTGCTGCGGGTTCGTTCAGGTCCGTAGCTGCACGCCGTGGCGGGTCCGGAAGAGATTCTAAATTGGTTTGTTGACACTTGGGACAAACCCACTCTCGCGATCTAGTATGTGCAAATTGTGAGAGCCGCTCAACGGCCGTAGTTAATATAGAGACTTACACGAGTGCTAAACGTTTGCGTTCCGAAACAGGGTACTCCACTGAGCCAACACCATTGGCCGCCGAGCCCTTGAGAGGGAAAAATCCTTGGAGGCCAAGGATAGCTACGAGCAGGGATCAAAAGGCATTCCATCAAAGCCAAGTGGATGCGAACCTGTCCGCACGCCCCAGGCAGGCTGCCATTCTTCCTCGTGATCTGAGCGATGGATTAGCCTAGACCTTGTGTGAAATAACGGAGAGAACAGACAATTTGTGAAGCTAATACAAATCTATTAGAGCGACGGTTGAACATGGGAATGAAGCATGTCCGCTAAATGGAAATGAATACCTTTGTGTTGAGTTCGAAACGACCGTTTGGGGTCAGCATCATGAGTGAAGGAGGTCGGAAAGGGTATTCTGCGGGTAACAATATGCGGAAATGATAGAGACCGCCCTCGAACTCAGTGCCGGAAGGGCCTCTGATGGTGCAGTGCCATTCCTATGGAGAAATTAAGGAGAAACGGGGTGATAGGTAGTGGGACATACGAATATGTCGTCCTGTTTGTGAATAATAAGTCTGAGACATAAAGAGATGTCTTGAAAGAATTACCTCGAGGGGGGCTGCGCGATAATCTGTGCAAGGGTCATTTGCCAGTTCTCTTGCTTCTTGCATTATCCGCTTCACGGCTAGAGAATACAAATGAGCCATTAGCAGTATACAAAGGTAGCCAGCAAACCTGCATTGTTCTTGTTCAAGGATGGCAGGGCAGGCATGAGTCTAGTTGAGCGCGTAGTAGTAGTACTTGGCGCGTACGTGGTCAAGTCGGACATCGGAAGTGTGCCGATTCAGGTTCGCGGACTCTGAAATAAAACTATTTCTTTTTATTTTTTATTTCCTATTTTTTTATTGTCTCATGGTGCATATCGCCAACGTCAAGGTCAGACCGAGCAAGTGTAAGTACTCGTCCGGCCTCTGGACTTTTTTTTTTTTTTAAATTCTAATCCTCTTCCAGTACATCGACCTTCACCATGCAAGGCCGAGTTCGTCGCCATGCTGGGCTGCTGGGCTGCCACCGGCGATGTCCTTTCTGCTGATCCTGCCAAGTGCAAGGAAGTGGCGAACGCGTTGTTTAATTGCATGCGTACGACGGTCCGTCTTCATTTGCATGTTTTGTAGTTTAAATCTCACACCGCGATTTTGTGATGTAGCCAGTTTACCCGAAACCGCAAAGACCGTCCATCAATTACCATCTCAGCAAACTCCAACGTAAAGTCAAATAGACTATCTTACCGACTTAGATATTCATTCGTGTTGATGTTCTCTGCGTCGTGCGATGTAATACAGACTTGTTACAGGCAACCCGAAATGACTGAATCCGATCCTCCCTTTCCTCGATAACTTGCCATGCCAATCTGACGTGGCCTCCATGCTCGTTCGTCCAGCACTCGTACAGCGATAAATCCTTGACAGGAACATGCTGTAGGCACGGCCTTCCTGTGGCGCACATAACTGCTGTGCACACGGCGCACGTCTGCATCGCTCTGCATGTGCTTTCCACGTATTGACAGCACTGGCCGTCGAGTACAAAACCCATCTCCTTCCCTCGCCGTGCTGTGCTGTCATATTCTGGTCTCATGTCTGATCATCCCAAAGTTGCCATCTTCTGGGACTATGGTCAGTTTCTACTCACACTTGTAACCCTGCTGCTGTTCACTCCTTCATCCCCAGAAAATTGCAGCCCTCCTTCTAATTCTTGTGGCCTGGGTTATGGTATCGTGAATAATATTGGTCGTGTGGCCCGTATTTTCGGGTCCGTCACGACATTCAGAGCTTATCTCGACATTTCTACACAGTCCTCCAAATCAGTCCTCCTCCGTTCGGAGCTCCAGTCTTCTGGCGTATCCATGATAGACTGTCCGCACAACGGAAAAAAGGACGTCGTAGACAAGATGATGTTGGGTATGTATACATCTTGTCCTGCTTCCTCCCTTGTTGAGCGAGACACTCGCTTGAAGTGGATATGCTTGCTTTTGCAGTCGATCATCCCGCGCCTGCCACCATCATCCTCATTACCGGTGATCGTGATTATGCTTACGCCGTATCAATCCTCAAACTTCGCAAATACCAAGTCATCTTAGTTGTCCCCTCTCACACTTCACCTTGCCTGGAGAGCCAGGCCTCGTTGGTCATCGATTGGGGTGTAGCTGTGCTAAGATCTCGCACAGAATCACCCAACACTGCGCAACCGGTTAGACAGCCTTACTCCGATCTCGATGCCACCCTCGTGACCAGGCTCTTGAGGGAGTTGCAAGAACTCCCCCTCGACAACGCGGACGCCACTTATTCTACCCCTTCTCGAGGTGCCTCGAGGCTGCGACGTGTAACCACTCGCGATCTTCTTGAACCATACTTCGATTCCACACAGGAATTCACCCGCAACCCAGAGTCGCCCAAGAAAGCCACAAACACAGGGAGTGACTCCGCCTCTGACAGACAGCCCATTCCGAAGACTCCACCGCGCTCTAGGCATGCCTCTGTCTCTACGGGATCCGCACGGACACGCAGTGCAACTATTGCCACGCCATGCCCTCCGGCGGTGGGGCAACGTACCCCTGCCAAGAACCCACCGCCATCTACTGCAATGCGACTGGGCACTTGCGACACCACAGACGTTTTCGACCCCGCAAAACGCCGCATGCCTGTTCTAACCTCCCCTGACGCGTTAGAGTTGCCACTGCATGATAACCGCCCACCCTCATCAATCATCATCCGTTCACCCTTGGAACCTAGCCAACCCACCTGCGACATGCCCGGAACACTGGGAGAACCAGGTCCTTTTCATGAATCAGATTGCCTAGCATCGCCCTTTGTAACGACAACAGCACTGTCCGGCTTGCAATCGGTCCCTAACCACATGACAGTCCAACCTACGTCTTCCACTGTAGCCCTGGTGAAAACGCTCCCCGAAATGGCTTCCTCGGTGTTTGCGACACAAGCAAAAGACGATGATGTGCCAAAGGCGGTCGTCGATTATCTGACGGGTCTGCGTGACTATGAAGCTGAACAGTCTAATCCGCATCAAGAACACTCGGAAGCATCTTACAATTTCCCTGATCTAGCAAACTCAATTGACCACGCCTTTGTCGCCCTGCACACAACCCATTCCTTATCGGGCAAGAATGCAGACTTGCATACTCCTGCCAGCAAGCACGTTTCTCTTCCTGCAGCGGGTTTCCTAGGTGCCAGCGATGGCATCGATTGCGCGCAGTTCCCCGCTTTTTTGTGTGCTTCGGATCGAGAGCGGGATACGCCAACCTCCGAGTCGGCTTCCTCTAGCGCTTCTCCCTCAACGCCGTCTACTACGGCTGGGTCAGATATTCATGATGATACTGGACGGTGTCAAACATGGATAATGTTCAAACCGCTCATTCATCTCCTGCTTGCAGCGCGCGTCAGGGGTGCGGTCCGTCCCTCGCGTTCAACAGTTGCTTTGGACCTTGTCAAGTCAGATAAACAAGTCTACCAGCGCGCCGGAGTGTCAAGGTTCAGAGATTACACTGCCTTGGCCGAGAAGGCGGGGATAATTGAACTGGGTGGCAAAGACGCAGATGCATGGATCGCGTTGCACCCAAATTGGTTCGGGGTGGATGGAATTACAACTACTCAGATCCTTTCAAATAGTGTCTCGTCTCCCACGTTTGACTCAGCGAAAGCGAGCCAGGTTTCATTATTAACAGGCCCCGAGACTCCAGTGATCGAGAAAGCGGCGATCTTTCAAACACCTGAACCTAGATCATCCTTGCTCAAAGGGAGTGACACTTGTCCGACTTCACCAAGCAACCAGCAAGACAGGGACTCGATACCTGCGCAGTTTCAAGTTCTCATAGATACCCTTGTCCAGATACGCGCCGATGGTTCTCATCAACCCCGCAGATCTTTGGTGGGTCAGATGTTGAGCACAGAGGTATACTCTCAGGCGGGAGTGTCCGGATTTAAAGAGTATGTCCGCAGGGCTTCAGAGGCGCAGGTTATCGAGTGCGGTGGTGTTGGAGGTTTTGCGTGGATCCAGCTTCACCCAGAACTCAGATTTTAGGGCCTCGACCTAGATCACTTACGAGTGAAGACCGTCTGGATGCTTCATGTAGTTAATTGTCTGAATGAATGGAAACCCGGTCGTTCCGCGGATAATATGGCATGTCTTGCTGGTGAACAGGTTGGATCAGAAAAAAACACCTGTACGTGAGACATCGGCATCATCAGCAACTCTGCGAGTGCTTGAGAGGCAACGAGAATTTACCGAGTATGTTGCTGTACCCGGCACATATTTTGAGTCTGCTCTGGGGTATCAGCGATCAAATCGTTCGGTTCCAGTGTTACAAAAACCCGCTCGACGTCCTCGTTCTCTTCCAGTGCTTCTATCATGTCGTCTAGACGATCCATCTCCTCTGCGTCTTTGCCAGCTTCCTGTCGTTCTAGAGGTGCCCAGTTGACTTCACTCACGAGCACCTCACACAGTGGGGATGTCATCCCAAAGTCCGACAGCACCTTCATCACCTTGCTGAGGTCTTCCGGCGGACAAACTAGCTGAATGGATGTCCCGTGGGTGACAAACAAATGAACAGCAACACAATGCGTAGCTCACCTCCACGCCGTGTTGACCGGACTCTTCGTTCCATTCCGCAAAGTCGATCGAACAAACATTCATGACCTGGTCCAAAAGGGCTTCCATGTCATCGCCAACACGTACTTTTACGTAGCCACGCTGCTGATACATGAATTTGACGGGAGTTATACGTCCTACGGCGACCGACTGTTCAGGGTGTGGGATACACACCTGTACAAAGTCAAGAGATCCTTGACAAGCGATTGACGTTATTTGACCGAGTAAGACCACGCAGACATTATGATTTTAATCGTACCATCGTATACGCTGCCTGTTCGTGATCCCCTGGCTCGGCAGTGGTTGTGCCAGTACCGTCACTGTCTTGTACGTGATTAGTCAGCTTGGTGTTTTGACCAACTTCATCGATGCAGAGCTTCTCGAGACGACTAAAAGACCTGAAGATCGACTTTTATACTTTGATAAACATTTCTGTCCAAATGTTTCTGGCTTTCAGGTTGTCGATGATCGTCAAGCCCAGCACCGACAAAGACTTTTCAATGTCATCGCCAATATTTCACTCTGTCGACTGAAGGATGTTTCTGCTACGACTACCTATTGAAGGAGGGTAAAGGCATGCTAGAAATCGATTTATACATCATTTTCGACCACGAACTTGAAGACGAGGCGGCTGGTCGTTGTCGTGAACACCTGGAATCCATCTTTGCGATCCTTTGCAAAGCACGAATCCCAACTTGCGGAGATTCAGGGATACATTGAACAAGACCAGACCTTCTTTAATTCTGAAGCGCGGGGGACGAAACAGCTTTCTATCACACATGCTTCATACCCTCTATTGATCTTGGATGGATCTTGACCTTGTTCCCGATGACACTCTTCATGCCGACAAACAGGACACATTGCTTGACAGGGCAGATGCATGGCTAGCCAAGGGTGCGTGGTCCGACACTTGAATGATTTCGCTCTGACCGAAATCCACATTACCTATATAGAGCATCACGTAGGGTTCCAACTTGAGCGTTGGGCACTCAAGATCATATCGTTCGTGATCTCGTCCAACAGGCTTTTTATGTTGGCGCAGTCGTGCCGCCTTCACACACATTTGGAAGGGAAATTCTTGATTCATATTCTTTCTTCACCGACTACGACACCATATCGTTGCAACCTATCTTCAAAGACTGTACAAGATGTTTTTGGATACTGTCGTTCCTTCACACTTGGTTCTACTGTACGGAATGATGCGTGCGAGTCATTCACTAAGCAGCTAGTGAAGAACCCGGACGTTACTGAAGTGACCCGCGACAACACTACGTCGAGTTGGCCCTGATCATAGCGATGGTTGAGATGAATGTCAATCATGTACCCTAGCATCTCAAACATCATGTGCAGTCACTACCGCCACGCATTCCAGAAGATTACGGGTAAAGGATCGCCACCAGAGGTTCTTGTGGGAAGGTTTATCCTGGGTGGTTCTGGCCTAGTCATCCTGACCTTGATGGAGATCTTTGTCGTGCTTTTTAAAAGCGATCAGATTGCAGCTCCGTAGCGATTTCGAACTTTACGCGACTAGTTTGACGCAAACCAAGTCGGATAGCAGTGTAGGATCTGACTGTGATTTTCCGACTATGAAAGGAGATTCGCAGAATAGAAGAAAATGGTTGATGTCGAGGCTCCGAGAGGAAAAACTTGTGGTACCTCCATTAGTATGTGTACGTTCTGTGATATCAGCTGGGTCTATTATCACTAATGCGAAATGAATCGCGGGTTCGCAAACACTCGGAACACTGACCATCAAAAATTGAGGCCGTTACGGCATCGTGTCAATCGCCAACCTGCAGCGAAATTAACAATCAAAAAGGAATCAGCCCATATTGCCCGAGGGCGCCGCCACTTGAACTAACTTGTTTGAAGGGAGTCACAAAGTGGTTCTTGTATCCCGTTTTCGGATAGTACGTGTGGCCCACTCATGTTTACTGAAGGTCGTCTAATGCACAACAGTAGCGTCTATCATTGCGCCCGACTTCAGAGCAGATGAAAATCGCGGAGTAGACGGATGTCGTAAAAGTGCGATGTTGGAAATGCGCTGCGTCCGTGAAAGTGACATAGCTAGGATAGTCTGGTCCACAAGTGGGTGAAGACGTTGAGGTGTATTAACAAGGTCCGCAAGACTATAAAACCGACTGGTTATTCTGTTGGTTTGGATCATTATGGCAGTAACGAAGAAACACATAACATCAGACTTCAAACTTGTTGAACGCCTCATTCGGCGACAGCCAATTTCGCATGATCGTGATAGGCAAAGCCCTATCTGTGAATCAGGGAGCGGAACGATCAGAAGGTAACAGATATAGCACAGTCATTCAAAAGTACGAAAGGACGTGCGGTTACGAAGCTGAATCCATCCACTTGGCAAGTCGCCACGAAGGTCAGCTTCGCACGTATGAAAGGGTGGAATCAGGAAAAAAAAAAAAAGTCAGGGATTACCCCGCAGTCCTTGGTGGGTCGGATGTTGAGACCAGAGGTATACGTCGAGATAAAGAGAGCATGTCCGCAGGGCTCCAGAGTACAAGTTTTCGAGTGCGGCAGTATCGGAGGTTTTGCGTGGATGCAGCTTCGTCCACAACTCAGATTTGAGGCCTCGACCAAGGCCCACGTACGAGTGAAGACCGTCTAGTTCGTGTAGTTAATTATCTGAATGAATGAAAACCAGTCGCCCTGCGGATAATACATGTCTTGCCAGCAAATAGGCTGAATCAAGAAAAAAAGCCTGCATCAGAGCCGTCAGTGTCATACAAGTCAACAACTCTGCGAGTGCTACGCCCGAAAGTTTACCGAGTATATTGCTGTGCCCGGCACACATTTTGACGTTGTCACATAGTCTGCTCTATGAGGTATCAGCGATCAAATCGTTCGGTTCCAGTGTTGTAAAAACCCGCTCGACGTCCTCGTTCTCTTCTAGTGCTTCTATCAAGTTGTCTAGACGATCCATCTCCTCTGCGTCTTCGCCAGCTTCCTGTCGTTCTAGAGGTGCCCAGTTGACCTCACTCACGAGCACCTCACACAGTGGGGATGTCATCCCAAAGTCCGACAGCACCTTCATCACCTTGCTGAGGTCTTCCGGCGGACAAACTAGCTGTATGGATGTCCCGTGGGTGACAAACAGATGAACAGCAACACAATGCGTAGCTCACCTCCACGCCGTGTTGACCGGACTCTTCGTTCCATTCCGCAAAGTCGATCGAACAAACATTCATGACCTGGTCCAAAAGGGCTTCCATGTCATCGCCAACACGTACTTTTACGTAGCCACGCTGCTGGAACATGAATTTGACGGGAGTTGTACGTGCCCTACAGTGCGGCATGAGGGTGCCAACCGACTGTTCAGGGTGTAGGATACACACCCGTATGAGGTCAAGAGATCCTTGACATGCTTCACCGTGCGATTGACGTTATCTGACCGACACTCTCTATGTGGCTGCAGAGTTGGTTTTAAGGCCAGATGCCCACAGCCGAAATACTCACATTATGATTCCGATTGTACCATTGTATATGGCCTCGAACAGCATTGCCTGACCATGATCCTTGGCTCGTTCCGCCTGGGGGGTGGTTGTTAGACTATCTTTATAGTGGTGCCATTCTGTTTACCTTGTCGAGTGCATTCTCGATGTTTTCCTTGGGGACACCAGCGTCTCTCGCTCGCCGAATAGCGGTAGCCAAGAGACTATTTTGCTCTGGGTTCGTGGAACCACCCGCTGTGCGACCCAATGTGAGTCTCACAACGGTCGCGTGGCCATTCGGGATGACCGACCTTTTACTGCGGATACAATGTCCTACACGGCAACAATGACTTTGAGTGAAGAAATGTTGTGGTCGATGCTCACACGCGCAGCCTTGCCATAGATTTTCGACCTTTTGGCGTCCTCTAATCCCTTTTTGTGCTTGATTTTAGACCACTAGATATGCAGTACTCAACCTTGGCCGGAGACCCAAAGCGATGTTCGATACCTTGCTATGACCAGCGAACCGCAATGGCGCCACCGAGAACGACCGCAGCGTCGTCCGAGTCCTTGGTAGAGCGTGTCTTGACCTGGTGACCCCCCTCAGAAACATTGAGTTTGATGTTGGGCGGGTTCAAGCTGTCTGCTAATTGATCCGTGGAAAGAAAACGTGAAGAAAAGGAGTTTGTATCCCGGACTTGGTGAGAACTTTGTATACAAGATTTGCGGCGCTGATATTTCCGGTTTCAGACTTGTAACAGTACAGCGCATACAAAGGTAGTGTCCTGCACGACGACCATCATCCTGAATATGTGTCGTTGCTATCTACTTGTATGTTTTGGTGCCGTAGTAGGACTGATAGTATGTACGTTAGAATTGCGAGACACCTACAACGGTCGAGAGTGCCGTGTGCTACAGTAAAGTTAACAGTCTGTGACATCACCCTTCTTACTTGCCAACGTGTCGTGTCGGGACAGCTGCGGTCCCGAGTTGAGTTCCACCGCCTGCAAGGCAGCAACCAGATCAAAGTGGAAGAACGGCGTTGCATCGGTTAGGAGGGGAGCATTCCCCCCCAAGCCTTCCTCTCCTCGGGGCTGAGACGTTTCGTGTGATTCGACATCTGTTCGTGGTGCCTCCGAATATGCCTTCCACGCAGCTTTGTGTTCTTCGTGGTAGGTGACAACAGGAGCGACTTCGCTGGGTATGTCGGTCGGTGTACCAATACCAAAGCCACACGCGATCAGTGCCCGCTCAGTCCAAGGCGAAAGAATTGATGCAAAGTGGAACTGGAAAGGTTCAATAAGTGGTCGGATGCGATAAGACGATTAGTTATACTGACTTCTACAGGTGCGTTGGTCCATCGCTCGACTTCGTTGCGAGTATCAACCAGCGCTTGAACAGCGGTAGTATCAACCTGTGATCTGATAAAAACGCGTGTTGATAAATGGTCATCGTTGAAACGAAGCGTAGAAGAGCTTACACTGCGGAAAGATCAAATATGATCGCACGAAGCCTTGGCTTTACCTCGTTTGCAGCCCGAGCTTCTTCGGCTCCACCAGAAACAGGGCCAGGATCATTCCAAGGGCGATCTTGAAGTTTAATCGCACCAACATCGACTCCACGACGCATGTGTTCCTTGACGTGATCCACAATCACAGAATTGACGATCGAGCAATTGGGGTAGAGGAAGCTCTCCTCGAAGCGATAAATGATGATGCCAGGCGCAGGAGGTATGACCTTGATCCCCGGGTTGGTGACACCATCAGAGCGGAGAGGAAGAAAAACTTCACGGCTTTCATTGTTGTCTCGAGGATTAGTGAGGGTGACTTTACCCAGGAAATAACCACGGGGATGGGCAATCCGAAGGAGCAGAAGAGCTAGCGAAGCGCTAATCGAGGTATAGATACCGTCTTCAATGGTGGAGAAAACGGTGACCAAGACTGCCGCAAGCCAAATAAGAAACTCCAGCGGGGAGACGCGCCAGTATTTGTATACCTGAGAGGGTGGTGCTACAAGATCAGCGACGGCATGTATGATAACTGCCGAGAGGCCGGCAGTCGGGATCCAGTAGAACGCGGGAGTAAGGCCATACAGTGCGACGATGACAACAATTGCTGCTGCAATACCACTGGCAGGAGTACGTACGCCTGACTTGGATTGCAATGCTGAACGCGAGAATGATCCCGTAGCAGGGTAAGCATGGAAGACGCTTCCAACAGTGTTTGTGACGCCTATCGCAATCAACTCTTGGTTGGGGTTGATTTTGTAATTGTTCACTCGGCCAAACGCTTGGTTCTGAATGTCAGTCACCTTTTAAAAGCACAAACTGGCTAGGACATACACTTTGCGATAGCGATGTGCTCCAGCAAAAGGATGATGGTAGCGACGGGTAGCTGGGGTGCGAGAGCGGACACCAACTCCGGATCTATCTGAACAAGACCAACATTCTGGAATCCTCTGGGAACGGTTTGAAGAATTTTAATCGGATATCCTTTGGAGGTCTTGTGGTCGCGACAGTATAACCAGGCTGCGACGGTCAATATTAATATGACGAACGCATTCCTAGCCACCATGATAAAAAAGAACACCCGACCTAAGAAATTGTATCAATTATTTCGTCAGGGTGCCGCTCGGACAATTGTTCCTCACCGGCCCCGGGAAAGCGTCGCTGAAGTCTTGTGCAAGCCATTCGAATGGAATAGAGTGCGACGAGACCTGTTAGACCCCATGCAGCATCAAGGGCGGTTCTCGGCAAGCCCTTGAGAGTATTTACGATGACCTCGTATGTGGCAGCTCGCGTACTATCAAGAGGTTTGAGTGGTGCAAGGTATTAAAAGACGGATGGCATACTTGAAACCAGAGATGCCCATCAACCCAGGGACTTGGCCAGAGACGATGTTGATTGCTGAGCCTGTCATGAAGCCACTGACAGCGGGTGCAGGGATGAATTCGACAAGCCATCCGATCCTCAGGAGCCCAATTGCGAGGACGATGAAGCCACAGATGAACGCGATTGTGGTTGCTATCTCCGGTGCCTGCCATTTATCGTGGTATTTGGAATCGACCTCGGCGATGATTTGAGCGGTTGTAAGAGACATGACGGCGACCGGTCCAATGGATACATCCTTGGATGTGGCAAAGAACTTGGAGGTGGGATTGAATATTCTGGATGGGATGTCTGAGGCAAAGCGCTTACGCAATATATGAGAACCCCGACAAAGGAGGAATATAAACCGTATTGAGGTGGGAGAGTTGCCAGCTGAAATCGTCAGAATGAGGTGATGAAGGGAAGAAGGGACATGGGATCGCCACGTACCTGGGCATAAGACATTGACTGAGGGACGACCACGATGCCGACGGTTAAACCGGCGATAAGGTCACCTGTCAACCACCCGAAATCTGCAAAGAGCAAGATTGTGAGTAACGACAGGGGACATTGCATCGGACATACTATATCGGGTGATCCAACCAAAGATTGGAAACAAGCTGGTGAGATAGTCAGTTATCTAGACGCGTAGATATTAATCAGTGAGCAGCGTATGAGAATGTCGAGGAATCACTGACAGCTCGCTTGGGATTGTTGAGGTGGTCCCTGATATAGGTGGTGGTGGATATGATGGGCACGCCATCTTCGGGATAGTCTATAATCTTCTTGCCGGCACGCTTCGCAGCGGATGCCATGATGAAAGGGGGGGAGAGGGGAGTGTTGGGGGGGGGGATCTGGGAGGTCAGTGACCGCGACCGAGTGTCCCATGTCCCCTTCTGCCAAAGGATACTTATCCCATGTGCATGGGAGGAAAGCACGCCATTGTCTATCGGTTTGACGAAAAGGGTCTGACGGAGACAATTTTGGCTACGACCAACAGTCAGCCCTGGGTGAGGCACCGCGAGCCACAGACCCGGTCCCAGCCCAGCTCAACGAAGACACGGAGAACACGTGCTCGTCCATAACACGACCCGCTTGAACGACGACTAATTTAATGACCACCCAACCAAAGTCTGTTCCTCTCGTCGCTCCTGGGCACACCCGCCCCGTCACTCACCTCTCCTTCTCCCCCATCCTCGACGACAACACCTACTTGCTCGTCTCTAGCTGCAAGGATGGAAACCCTATGCTCAGAGAATGGACCGGTGATTGGATCGGTACCTTCCTCGGTCACAAGGGCGCCGTATGGTGTACCAAACTCTCCCCAGATGCCTCAAGAGCTGTGTCCGGCAGCGCCGATTTCACAGCGTGAGTGCTCTCCGTCAAATAGGCCCGCCAGGGACCTCATTTCCGCCCATCGATAGAAAGATCTGGGACACATTCTCTGGAGAAGCACTCCACTCTTTTCCCCATAACCACATCGTTCGGACAGTAGCTGTTTCGAGGACTTGCTCGCACATTTTGACTGGCGGTCAGGAAAAAAAAGTTCGAATCTTTGACTTGGCCCGCCCAGATGCAGAAGCAGAGCTCCTTGGTGACCCCGGTGCTACTCCGCACGAAAAGACAGTAAAGAGCGTCGTCTGGGTTGGCGAGCACACCGGCGTGTCCGCAGGCGAAGATGGGATCATAAAGTAGGCCTCTTCACTAGCCTCGCACCAACTCGGTATTCATAGTGTGCAGGTGGTGGGATCTACGGACGCGGAAATTGACCACCTCACTTGCATTTCCGAACCCCATCACATCCATGGAACTATCCGTACAGACAAAGCGGCTCGTCGTCACATCAGGGGAAACGGTGGCATTTATACCTGCCTTGCCAAGCACAGCACCAACTCACAGTCTGAACCTTCCATATTCCCCATCCTCTGCTTCTGTCCACCCCATTCTACAAGACCGTTTTGTAACGGGAAATCTCGGTGATGAATGGGTCCGAGTGCACGGAATGGATGGTGAAGAAAGAGAAATTTTAAAAGGTCACCATGGCCCTGTGCATTGCGTCGAATTCAGCCCAGATGGCGAAGTGTATGCAAGCGGTAGTGGTGCGTGTCGCTATCACCCCTCGACAGTCGTCACGTTAACATTTGTGATTCATTTGTCCTTTCAGAGGATGGTGAGGTCTATCCCTCCGTTTTTCTACGGAAAAGCTCAACGTTTTTTGACATGACACAGGCACAATCCGACTTTGGCAAACGACACCTGGAAAGACATATGGCTTATGGCAGGGGCATACTAATGGTGGTTAGATGCGGAGCAATGTCGTGATTGAGTGGCGACATGGTGCATTCGTACAATTCCAAATTGACGGTGCCGAGGCTTGGCTGGTAGACAAACTGTAATATCCGGAGAACACTCGTTAGCTAGCACAATTGGGCGAGACAACTGGGACGGTCTGACCTTTTGTGACGATGTTGATTGTAGACCATCTCGGTCATCCAAACTTGTTGCGATATCAATGCTCACCACTGTCAAATTCGCGTTACGGAAACAGGGACATTTTGTTGCCACTTGGGTATGGCTTGGGAACGATCAAGTCTTGAACAGAAAGAAATGACCCGTGGTTTGGTTATCACCGGTTGTCACCAGCCGAAGTTTGAGTCATCCACTGCCTCTATCCCGCTCAGATGATGTCTTGGCTCAGTGGATCGGGTGATTGTGAACGTTCGGATCATATCGCATCAACTGGCGAGTGGTGACAATCGGCGACCACCGAACAGTGTGTAGATGGCATCGAGTGCACAGTTGGGTTACTCTATGACGAGGTGTGTATTGTTCTAGCTGGACAATGCTTCAAACGAGTCGTGTCAAATCAGTAGCTGATCTATGGTGTCCATCGAATATCACTCTCTGGACAGTGCAGAGGAGGAGGGATGGTGTACGATGTACCTGAAAAGGTCAGGGTCAATTGACCGACTTTGGAACTATCGAGTGTAAGCGATCGATCAAGCGTTATCAGCCAGTGACCACTCGCAATGGCATCGCGGTGGGCGACGATCATGACGATCTCGAATGTTGGTCTCACTTATGTGATAGGAAAGCACAGACGGTATCGCCTCTCGCCCCGTTGGGCATCGAGGCAGCACTAAGAGCAAAGGAGGATCCTACATTTACGCCTCGGCCAAAGATCTTTGACGAGTTTTCACTTACGGATCGTGTCGGACTTGTGTCTGGGGGAAACAGGGGTCTCGGACTTGAGATGGCGATTGCACTCTCAGAGGCGGGTGCACGGGTGGTGTATTGCCTTGATCTGCCAGAGGATCCCTCGGACGAGTTTAAAGCGTCTCGAGAGTACGTGGGTAGGTTGGGAAATGGAGCGAGATTGGAGTACTTGAGTGCCGATGTGAGAAATCAGGAACTGCTGTGGAAGAAAGCGCAAGAAATTGGAGACAAGGAGGAGCGATTTGACTTTTGTGTCGCAGCTGCAGGGATCCTCAAGTCACACACAGACTGCCTGGAGTATCCCGCAGAGCAGTTCAGAGAGGTGAGTGGAATATCTGGAGAGTGACGATGACTGATCAGACACAGGTCCTCGAGGTGAACACGACAGGGGTGCTGTTCACTGCACAGGCAGCTGGTCGACAGATGGCACGCTTCGGCCGTGGGGGAAGCATCATATTGATTGCCTCCATGTCTGGCAGTATCACAAACAGGGTGCGCAATGCTCGTGAATGAGATATGCAGACTGAGGCAGTACAGGACCATGCGTGGGTGTCATACAACACGTCCAAGTCAGCGGTGCTGCAGATGGCCCGGAGCATGGCATGTGAGCTTGGAGAGAAGCGGATACGCGTGAACTCGCTCTCACCTGGACACATTTACACACAGTGGGTCTATTCTATGTTCTATGTGGCTGTGCAGTGACGGAGAAGGAACAGAATGACAGCAGCCTACTTGGACACACAGCCAGAACTGCTCGACAAGTGGTCAGGGCTGAATCCACTTGGACGAATTGGCCGTCCTGACGAGATGCGGGGTGTCGTGACCTGGCTTGCATCAGACGCGTCCAGTTTTTGTACTGGGAGCGAGTACGTCCACTGGCTGACTCTTATATTTCGGCGACGCTGATTGGCTGGCAGCATTCTCGTCAGTGGCGGGCATCACGCGTGGTAGCTGGAGGTCACGTGTTCTATTACAATGTAGTATATTCCATATTTGGAATGATCTCGATCGGCGCAGCAGAGGTCGACTGCGGATGCGCAGAACTCGTCTCAACTGGATCCATCATGGACTCGTCAAAGCCGTCGACAAGACGGAGAGAACCAGCTCAGCCAACGGATTTTGCAGAGCGAATGATCGCATTTCAGCGCAGAAATGCAACGTGAGTAGTCTCGCGAACCCACAACACCGTACTCACCACCACCAGCGCAACAAAACGCACAGAAAGACATGCGCAACCAGCCTCACCGCGCAAGACGAACCCGACACCGCAACCACGTCCAGAGGCAGATCCAGACGACTTTTCTCGTCGTCTCAAGATTTCACCTCCGTCTCGCCCACAGCAGCAGTCAAAACAGCACACCAAGCTGTACAACCCAGACACCGACCCCATACCGCTCCGACGCACACACGATCCAGAACCCGTCTCAGATGCGACCAGCAGCTCCTACCTGCCTCGCAATCCTACCTCCCGTGATCCCCCTTCCCACCAGCGTCTGTTTGACCACCGCAAGGACGACCCTGTCCGCTTCTCCGTCCTCGCGAGACCGTCCAACGGCTCCAAGTCCTCCCCCGCTCAGAAATGCTCTGCGGATCATGTATCCGCTTCCTCTACGTCCTCCTATGCCCACTCCATCACCTCTTCCAGTTTCACACTCTCCTCCGGAACAACAGATAATTCGTCTGCATCCTCTGCACTCTTTGATGGAAAACCGCGCGAAGAACTTGGAAACAATGCTTTTGCAGTCCAACTCAAGAAACTCTACCGCAGCATCTCTGCTTTGGAGTCAAAAATTCTCACAGAGGACACAGACGATAACCCGGAAGATTCCCGTGTTCTTTTACACCCGCGTGCTCGCGAGGTTTCCGACGAAGAACTCGAACAGCAAAAGTGGCTCAAATTGATATCCGACCATAAACGGTCAGTCTTTTCTCTCATCTCATTCCTCACCCTCACCCTCTTCTCTTCAGACTAGCCGAGATGATGCACAACTTGATGGAGATCTCTCTATCTCCCTCTCTCCCTGCTTCACTGCGCATCATCCCCACAAAGTATAACATCATCATTAGACTCTGGACACACGCCTTTCACAAACTTCTCGAGGCTCTCCGTCGTGCTTCCTTTTCCTCCCCCCTCGCACTAGAACATCTCCAGGATTTCATTTATTTCGCTTACACTTTTTACACAGGTCTCCTCGAGGAGCCTGGTCTCAGAACATTCCGTGCCGGCTGGATCGAGGCCCTCGGCGATCTCGCCCGATACCGCATGGCTGTCGCAGCAATGGTCACGAGCAACCAGCTCTCTGGGGCTGCCCTCACAACAGACGCCGTCTCTCGGGCAAACGCTGCGTCCGCAGACGATGTCACTGACGCTGATAAGAGCAAGTCCCTCGTTAGCGTCAAGTCCTCTTCCGATCGGCCTGCTGCGCGAATCGACGGTTCGCCCACTCCAAGCGTTGGTATAGTCGCTGCGCGCTTAATGGAGGTCGAGCCTGAAAAGGAACGCTGGCGGTGCATCGCTAAGGAATGGTATGCTCACGGCATCGCAGACACCCCTGGTGCGGGAAAACTTCACCATCACCTCGGCCTCCTGAGTCGCGAGGTAGAGAGCGAGGAACTACGGGCGGTTTACCACTTTGTGAAAAGGTTTGTCAACGTTTCAATCTAACCAACCGATGCTGACCGTGTCCGCCCATAACGTAGCATGACCACCATCCACCCGTTCTCTACATCTCGTGAATCTATCCTTCCAATATGGTCGTCAACAGCACAGTCTCGGCGATCTCAGCCAGATGCAACAGTCCCCGACCTATTCGTCCTCCTTCACGGAATGCTCTTCACCAACATTCAACTCGATGACTTTGCTCCCACTCTTTCCCGCTTTCTGGAACGTCTCGAGATCGAGGGCGCAGAAGAACGAGAGTGGATCATGATGGCAGTGACTAACATCGGCGCCGTATTGGAATATGGTCGACCCGGCGGTGTGCTGCGCAAGATGGGCGCCACGGGTAGTCGGGACGCCACATTGTCCGCCCCCTTCCGAGTATTTGCAAAGCGAAATGCAGCTGTCCAGCCCGAGGAGGACATGGAAGAAAAGCGGATGGATATCGATGACGATGGTTCCAAGTCGGACCCTCTTCAAGTTCAGACTTCTCCCATGTTGCCAGACAGCCCATTGTCCCTTGAGCTCTCGCCCGCGTTTAAATATGCGTTGCAGCTTTCACTTTCGATGCTCTCATCTGTTCTCCGCAATCCGACGCGTAAAGCCTCGCCGTTCGCAAAGTCCACTCTGAATCCGTATCTTACCGTGTTCCTGACGTTCCTCGCCACCGTCAGCAAACATTCGGAATATCTCGCGATTTTAGAGCGATATATTCCATGGGAGGCTCTGGCATCCTTTTTCAACTCAATACCCAAGAATATACACAATTCCCAGGGGCTTCATGTACCCACTCCCACGGGCACGGATCGGTGGGTGATGCTCACAAGTGGCTGTTCTCCGCCCCTCTCAGAGGACTGGTGTATGCGCGGGATGGAATGGGTTGGTCGCAAGGTGTTTGAGCGTGGGTACTGGAAGAGCGGGGAAGATCGTCGTGTGGAAGTCGAAGTGTTGGACCTCGGGGAAGGAGGCCAGCTGACCGATGGTATCATCGAAGATGAGGACGAAGATGAACGTGGTAACGAATTAAAGGACGAGACCGTGCGGCGGTGGACAAGGATTGTGCGTAGTGCGGTCAACCTGGCTGGGCTCGTCGACGGTTTCACGTGGGTGGAAGGGACGCGTGAGTGGAAAGTGGATGGGGTGTTGGAGGCAAAAGTACGCAGATGGAGAAACGAAGATCGCCGTGAACGTGAGCAGGAGGAGCTTCGTCGCAGGGGCCGACGATGGACCGATGATGCGATGGACATTGATGTCGCTGATGCGGAGGAGGGCTCCTCCGAAAGTGAGGATGATGAACAGGATTCGGATGAAGTGAAGGCACTCAAGGTAAAAGAATCCTATTGTCTTGTCGGTATTGGCTAAAGTGTTTTCAGGCGCGGCGGCGATATCTGCGCTCTTTGCTTGCGTCTGCTGAGCGGTTGCCACGTCCTTCTACTCAACACTCGAAGCGTCGCTCGCGCCGGCCAGTCATGTCTGCTCCGACGTTAAACATCCTTCCTGGCTACAGCATCCTTGTCCTGGACACAAACATTCTCTTGTCATCGTTATCTATTGTCGCCTCAATCATCGAGTCCCTTCGGTGGACCGTCGTCATTCCGGTTCCTGTCATCATGGAGCTTGACGGACTTTGCGCCAACACATCCCAGCTAGGTGAGGCCGCACAGGAGGCGGTTGGATACATCACCTCTCACATCCGAACGCACGCAATGTCGCTCAAAGTCCAGACGTCCAAGGGCAACTATCTTACATCTCTCAACGTCCGAACCGAGCAAGTCGAGTTTTCGGACGGAGAGTCTTGGGATCGATGTATGGACGATCTCATCCTCAAGGCTGCCATCTGGCAGGACGACCATTGGATTGATAGATCCGCACTTCTCAAGGCTGGTGTGGGTGTACGAGATACAAACAATGCCGTCAAGGTGGTACTGCTCAGTCTAGACCGCAATCGTGAGTCGTCTTTTTCTCCTTTTCGTTTACGTCCAACCTCATGGTGTTCATTTCTCTCAGTACGGCTCAAGGCTCGCTCGCGGCAACTGTGCGCAGCAGCTGAGAAGGACTTGGCTGCCATCCTCGCGTGTGGGACGTAACAAGGATGGACGTTTGGGTTTACTCTCGTTATTCAATCTTTGATCCGCGCTGTGATCCAGTCCGTTGAGAAACACGCCTTGTCGTGACAAAGGGTTCTATTCTGCATTGTCAGGAAAACTCTGCCCATGGCACGCCAAGAGGTGGTACTGTGGGCGAGTGCACGACGAGGCTTTTTGAGATCTTCGCCATTGATAATCTCGTGTCATACCCTTGACGTTTATTGCATACCACTGTGTTGTATTCTATCCCTAGTGGTAACATGATTTATATAATCGTATTTTCTGCCAACCAGAAAGCGTACTTGCGAGTGAATTTCGTCCTTTGACCAATTCTGCCAAGTGCAATACCCACACGGAGAGGGCAGCCCTGCGAGAATAGAACACCCACGTGCAAGTAACGACTACTGACAGCGAGACTTGCTGATTTCGTACCCCATCTCATCGCACGCACAGGTTATTGTACAGTCTCAACATTGTGCCTGCTCAGCGCGCTTGTCTCCATCAAATGATCGAGCATCGCTTGGTAGTTGAACCGCAGGGTCCGACGAAGACGCGTTCGGAGCGCGCATTCTTGATCCGTAGCAGTGCGCACGGATTAGTCTTCGTGCGTGGTATCGAACGTGGCGACAGGACTGCTGGCGGGTGGATATCCACGATGGTGGCACATCGGATTCGTTAGCACAAGGACGAGTCCGAGGACGGTTTTGCTCGCAGAGCAGAGCATGCCAGCCTTTCACCGGTGATCTCGCATGGAGTCCAGACACTGACATTTGGACGCGTCGCCTGTTCTTCCAAATCTAAAATACATGGCGTTTTAAAGCATTCCGTACACCATCATTGCTCGTAAATGACGTGTTGCTGGGTGAGGTTGTACTGAAGAACACCCTCGGGGAACCACCTGAAAAGTAGAATGAGCAAAGACACCTGCACCGACACCACACACAACATACAACTTGATCTCCTTCTCGGCATTCTCGACTGAATCAGAGCCGTGACAAATGTTGCGACCGACAGCAAGGGCATAATCGCCACGGATCGTTCCTATAAAACGCGTTCAAACGATGGTCGATCGGAGAAAGACGGCACGACACACCAGGTTGAGAAGCAAGGGGGTTTGTAGCACCAAGCATGGCACGACCGGTCTTGACGGCATCGAGGCCTTCAAAGACCATGCAGAACACGGGGCCGGTCTGCATATACTTGATCAGACCCGGGAAGAAGGGTTTGTCCTTGAGATCGGCGTAGTCTGTAGCATATAAAGGTGAATGCGATGAACAGAGCAGAAAAGCGAGTACGATTTTCAAGGTGGCCCTTGACAGGAAGGGCGAGCTTTGCGGCGATGAGCTTGAAACCGCGTTTCTCGAACCGGGTGAGGATCTCGCCGACAAGGCCACGATCAACACCGTCAGGCTGGTGGGGATGTTCGTTGGTGCTCATCGAACAGGAAGAAGAAAAGAGAATACCTTGACCATGATGTACGTGCGCTCGTGGATGTTGGCATTGGGGGGTGCCATGATGGTATCTGGTCGAGAGTTTTTCAGGCATTTTGCGATCTTATCAATGAATTATATTTATTATTTATTATTCAAAATAAACAAGCACAAATACTGTGTCCGAGTGGATCCGGGTGAAGTTGTGCTTGCCATACAGTAAACACGATGAATGCGCTTGGACCATCTCTCGCTCCCTACGTTCGCTCGTCCCGCACACTCAAGCGTATAGTGACCCCCATCGCTCTCTGGTACGCGGACTTGATGGGTTACCGCCGCATGGGACTCAAATACGACGACATCCGTGCGTGTCTATCCTCGTCATGCTTGCAGCACTCAACCTTGTTGAAAAAAAAAACAGAAGTAGAAGAATCTCCTCAAGTGCAAAGGGTGCGTCGCTGTCTAGCTGTGATATTGTTTGTTCAACAACGCGCTTATAGGCATTGGGACGTCTCTCGCCTCGCGAAGCATATGATCGTGCATACCGTATGAAAATGTCATTGCATGCGAGTGCCATCCACAAGGATTTGCCAAAGGAGCAGTGGATCTCGGCCAAAGACGTATGCACCATGTCGTCTCGGTATTTTCTCTCATTCCTGTATCACAGGACGTTCGCTACCTTAAACCACACATCGAATCCGTCATCAAGGAGGACGAGGAGAGGACCGCCTGGGACAATATGACCATCCGTCGAAAATAGACTGTTGACTTTGTAGACACCAAGTATCGATATCGTTGCCTAATGCTTCACTGACACGGCAGTCTGATGTCTATCATTACGCGGATACTACACTGCACCGACTCCATCGAATAATTCATAAGAATACATCGACTTTACAAAACCTTGTCAAGAGGAGAAATAACCACTTTGTCCTTGTAGAAGTCGATCACTTGCTTGCCGACCGCAGCAATGTCTGCAGCGAACAGGATGAGCCCATGTCAAACTTGCAAATGGATGTACATACTCGTGCCCGTAATTCCAAATTTCTCATACACCTTCTTGTATGGCCCAGAAGCTCCCCACCCTGGCAGGCCATATTGCTGCACGCAGTCATGAACACAGTAATAACCACAACATAGATATTACTTGCCTCATGACTATACTTTTGCCATCCGACTGTCGACAAGGCCTCTAGGGACAGGATTGGTGCACCACTCCGCAGAACACCCAGCCTGTATGCCTTGTCCTGCTTATCAAACACAGACCAGCACGGCAAGCTCACAACTCGGACTTTAAGGTTCTCTGTTTTCAGCTTGCTTGCCGCCTCCAGTGCAATCGAAACCTCGCTTCCACTGCTCACAATCGTCAGGTCCTCCTTGCCCTCGACTTCGTAGAGTACATAGCCGCCACGCGCAGCGCGTTCAATCGAAGATCCTTCGAGATTGGGAAGATTTTGACGCGAGAGCGAAAGAATGGAAGGGGTCTCTCTACTCTGAATCGCAACCAAGTAGGACGCCGAGGTCTCATTCCCGTCCGCGGGACGCCAGAAATCAAGGTTCGGGGTGGCGCGGAAGTGGGCAGCAGTTTCAACAGGCTGGTGCGTAGGACCATCTTCACCAAGGCCAATAGAATCATGAGTTGCTACAGTCAATGGTTGAATTAGCGCAAGCGGGAGGAGGAATGAAAACAGCTCTCACCGACCCAGATTACCTGGTGTTTGCTAAGAGCCGACAACCTCACGGCACCAGCAGCATAAGACACAAAGTTCTGCACGCGAATGAGGAAAGAGCAAATTTAATTCTTCATCTCACGCACCAAGAAAGTCCCCACAAAAGGTATGATGCCGCCATATGCCACCAAACCGTTAGCAATTGCACCCATTGCATGCTCACGAACACCGTAGCGAACATAAACCCCCGAGTAATCACCTAGGCCAGTGCTCGGGTGCTGGAAGTCGACAGTTCCTTTGGCCTTGGTCAAATTACTGCCGGTCAAGTCGGCAGAACCTCCCATGAGCTCTGGGAGCCTTGGTGTTATAGCAGTCAGCACAATCTCGGAGTACTTTCTAGAGGCCAGGGCGGCATCACTTGGTTTGTAGACCGGTAATGACGTTTCCCATCCATCCGGAAGTTTTCCGGAAATTCGGCGCGTGAGTTCCGCGTGCTCCTTTGGGTAAGCCTTGCTATACTTGTCAAGCAAAGATGTCCAAGTCGCCTCGAGTTCAGCGCCACGGCTAGCAGCTGCCTTATACATGGCATAAGTCTCCTTTGGGATGTGAAAGGTCTGGTCCGTTGGGAAATTAAATTTGCTTTTGAGAGATTGAATGTCATCAGCCTTGAGGGCTGTGTAAGAGAATAAGTGGAACAGAAGGGTAATGGTACAACGCAGCCACACACGGGAACCATGGACACCGTGTGTGCCCTGTTGCTTAGAACCGTATCCAATCGTCGTTCGGAGCCGGATAAGCGTGGGTTTTGATTTTTCTCGGCGAGCCGCAGCAATCGCGTTGTAGATACCGTCAAGGTCGCTACCCGAACTAGTTGAGACACAAACGCATCGAAAATCGAAACGTGTCACCTGTCACCATCCTCGACCGCAAGAACTTGCCAACCGTATGACAAGAATCGTTCAGTGACGTTTTCGGTGAATGCCACAGCAGTGTCACCGTCGATGGAGATATCTGCTCAGAAGAGATACGTAAAGTGGCGACAAGCTACCAAGTATTTCAACCCACGGTTATCATCATATACCTGGAAACATCTATGAGTACCCCAAAGGTGTCGCACAAGCGTAGGATGGACATACAACGATGAGATTGCCTAGCTGCAAGTGACCAGCGAGGGATGCAGCTTCGGACGCAACGCCCTCCATGAGACAACCATCTCCACAGAAGACTAGAAGCAACCATCACATAACAAGTCGTGAATGGTGTCAACGGCGCCTACCATATGTGTGGTTGTTTACGAGGTCGAAATTATCGCGGTTGTAGACAGCACCAAGATGCGCTTGAGCCATAGCAAGGCCGACACCATTCGCAAAACCTTGTCCGAGAGGACCAGTGGTGACCTCAATGCCTAGGTACAATTGGCTGTCAGCATACGGGATAGGGGTTTGGATGAGTTGTGCTACCATCCGTGTGGTGTGTCTCTGGATGGCCAGGAGTTGCGGAACCGAGTTGTCTGAATGCCTTGAGGTCATCTAGAGACAGATTGTAACCTAAAAGGTGCAATAGAATGTACTGCAAAGCACAGCTGGATCCAAAGGTGGGTGAAGAACGGCAAACGCTGTAGGCAGTCCACTTACGCGTGTCTAGGAACACGACATGAGCCATTGATGGGGAACGAACAAACGGAAGCTTACCCGTTGGAGAGCACAAAGCGGTCACGGTTGAACCACTTGGAGCTGCGAGGATTTGCGTTGAAGAATCTAACGCGCTCCTGTGAGAAGATAACTCGGGAATAGGAACGGTGCCCACTTGGTGAAGAGGACGTGTGCAACAGGGGCCATGCCCAAGGGAGCACCTGGCAAGATGTGAGCGTATCGATGGCTATATGCGTGTCGATGTGCTCACCGGGGTGGCCAGAGTTGGCTTTGGCGACGACGTCCGCTGCGAGGACGCGGATGGTCGCGATGCAAGTAGCGTCGTTGGTGGAGAAGAGAGTCATGGTTGATGATGGAGAAGAAGAAAGAAGAATCGAAGATGGTTGGCTGATTAAATAGACTTGCTTCTCACACACGTACTTGCACATGCACCCGCAGCTGTCCGACAAACGTGACGGTGAGGATTACCCGCAACACAGCCAGTTGCTTTCTGACCCCCAACAGCCTGTCGCGAGTTCATCGACGCCCTCGAGCTCTGCCACACCAGCAACTGGAAGCGTTTGACCGGGGGCTGCAACGAACAAAAGTCTGCACTCATCCAGTGTCTTCGCAAGGAGGTGTGTATTCAAACCACTCTTTTACACCCTCTTTACGTCTTGGACAGAGCCGCGAGCGGTCCAGTCGCAACCGCGCAACGGCCAGAGAGCGGCGTCTCAAAACAGAACAAGTATGGAAGGAACTGCATGAAGATGACTAGTTTACCCCTGGTTGCACCGCTAGTTCGTTATCTGACCGCGTAGATCAACAACCCACGGTCGGTGTCATGCCCTGCATGAACCCTATCGAACATCAGTAATCTCGTATCTAACACTGATCAGAGTGCCTTTAAAACCTTGGTTAATGTTGATTCCAAGTGTCTATCCCCCTCCCACATGCTCGACACACTAACAGAAATGCCTGCTCAACAGCTCACCAAAGAGTTGACAACGCCATTCGTGCTCTCTGGTGAGCACAACACTAGTGATCATTCTCCGCTCCAGCATGAGTCACTGGCGTCTGCCGCACCCGTGCACGATGTGCCTGATGGAGGCTATGGATGGGTCGTCGTCTCTGCTTGTAGTCTCATCACGTATGGACTCGTTCCCCACCTTGCGCTATACTCAATCACCCTGCCCGATTTTAGGGCGTTCTACGTCGGGGGATTTTACTCGTGGGGTGTTTTGCAAGCAGGTCTCGCAAACGAAAAGTTTGCGCAAGACTCCACTCTCGCATTTGTTGGTTCACTTGCCGTGTCCTGGGTCGCAATCGGTGCTATTCCCAATTCATGGGTCATTCACTGGCTCGGTGCGCGAAACGCCGCCATTTTAGGCTGTTTTTTGCTAGGCATTGGCCTGGTTCTGAACAGTTTTAGTGCAAAGAATATCGGTGGACTCTTCTTTACTAACGGAATCATTGTCGGTCTAGGGAATAGCTTGTGTTTCCTGGTACGTACTTATTTCACCTCCTATTGTTCTCGGAAGCATACATTCATTAGGCATGCGGAACACTTCCCGCTCAATGGTTCAAGCGAAGACGTGGTCTCGCAAATGGCCTTGTTTTTGCTGGAGGTGGTCTGGGTGGTTGCATCCAAAGCATTGTTATGCAGCTCTTCATCGACAAACTCGGGATTATATGGACCTTTCGAATCATGGGATTAATCACCCTTGTTACGACTATGCCAGCTGCCATGTTGCTGAGGGAGCGCCATAGCTATGTCACTGCGAGGCCCGACTGGTATTACCATCCTCTATCAATTAGAACGCCCTTGAATCTACCTTTTCACAGGTTGTTATTCAAAGATCTGAAATTCGTCCTGCTGTTTCTAGGCTCCGGAATCGCGACATTTCCCCTACTCGTTCCGCCTTTCTTCATACCGCTGTATGCATCATCACTTGACATTTCTGGAAGCTTGGGCTCCGTGCTCCTCGCACTGTTCAACATTGCTTCCGCTCTCGGTCGTGTTGGGTTGGGTCATTTTTGTGACGTCGTTGGCCCTTTGAGCAGCTTATCCGTTGCCATCATTCTAAGTGCCATCAGCATGCTAGCAATTTGGCCAGAGTCCAACTCGCTCGCTCCATTCGTTGTCTTTGTTCTCATCAACGGCTTTGGAAACGGCGGTTTCTTTGCTTCCATGCCGAGCGTCGTAGCACACGTTTATGATGCAAAAATACGCGTTGCGTTTGCGATGGTTGTCACTTCCTGGTCTGTCGGATACATCATGGTGCGTGTCCGCGCGAACTGGTCAGATCGGTTGATCGGTCTGACCATCTCCATCCTCAGGGTGCACCTGTGGCTGGCTGGATTCTCGAGTCGTATGGCGGAAGTACTGGTGACATTGCAAGTCGAGCGGCATATCGACCTGTGATGTACTATGCTGGCTCAATGTCTCTCGGCGGCGCCCTGTTCGTCCTTGGCGCTCGGCATATCCTTAGTAGGCGGATTTTTGCTTTTGCGTGATTCGCATGGATCACGACTCGAACGCGAAACAGTTCTATGCTCTACCTCCCGGCTTTCACAACCTTCCACGCGGTGGTTGGAAGATGCGATCTTTGGTAAACGTTATCGGTGTTTTTTTGTTCGATGCGATCATTCCGCAGAAGTACTTCATATCTGAAATGTGTAACAGTAGTATGAAAAACGGGTAAAATAACGGGTCGCCAAGACCAGAATTCGACGCTACCTATGCGTGATCCGATCTTTGCCTTGAAGAGGAAAACAAGCCACCGACGACACTGGACATCGTATCCGTAATCTGGCGCTGTTGCGTCTGAGCGTGTTTAACAAGGAATAACCGAACATTTGTAGAGTTCCAGATTCCCAGAGGTGACATCCCGTGCACGTAGATCTCTCCCCAGATCAGCGAGGTAAACCAAATGATGGAAGCATCCGACCACTGACGCAACGATTAGCAAGATGAAGGCAGATAGATGACACACAAACCATAAATCTGCGAGGATGCACTTGTGGCCTTGGTGGGAGGACGTCAACAAGGGTCACGCTCTGGAGGAAATCCGTAATGGCAGCGGCAGCATTCGCCTTTTGGCGGCCCGCTTGTAAATCTTGAACTTTGGGAAGCAGCTCTGAAATGACCAGCATCACAGCATCGAGAGGAAGCCTGGGCGAGCGTTGGCCTGGGCGAGCGGCTACCAAGGAAACGAAACACTTACCCTTGCTGCCAGGAAGTTACCTAATGCAATTGCATTGAGTGTCGATTGCATGGTGCCACGAAGAAACATACCCATTCCTGAGTAGGAACGAAACCGTTCCGTCCGATACCCGTACTCGCAACCCTCTCGGCGCTGCTATTTGCCTCCAACGAGAGCGATCTCCTTTCCCTCATCTTTCCCCTGGCTTTCTCAGAAGTCGGAGTACCAGGCACACTCTCGGAGCTCTGCGAGATGATCGGACGTAAGACCGTCCCCTCTCCCTCCTCCACGTTCAGATCTTGGGACGACTGCGCTCCCCGGTCGAGAATATCATCCTGTTGCTGTAACAATCGGATCTTTTCAGCATGTGGGTCTCCATTCTCGAGGTCGTCCTCTTGACCGGGACCTTTCCTGTCGCGTTCTGACTGAGCGACATGTTCCTCTCTGGCAAGCTCAACGCGTTTGATCTCGCGCAGTCCCCGCGCCAGAGTAAAGGTACCAAGCTCTTGGAATACATTGTGTGCGGTGAGAATTCCATACAACAGATTTGGGTTGTCGGACAAGTGATGAAATATTACCAAGTTAAACACCTCAAGCCTGAGCTTATCGTTAAGCAATTTGGGGGGATGGAAGAAAAGGCGCTCACATAAAATAGAGCAACCTCGGGTGACTCTCGTCAGAAAGGAGGAAACGTGGGTTAGAAAATGATTTGAAAATTTGAATAAGCCGTGTCGACGAGGTAATCGAAAGATTCTTAAAGTATGGCGCGGCATTTGAGAGAGCGATAATAAGAGCAGGATATAACGAATTGAGCGTTCCGGTCGTGGTAGCCATCATCGAGTATATGGCCTGTATTACCTTCAGTGGCCGCAGTGTGTAAGAATTCCATGGCCCACCGTAATCATGAAATCAGCAGCTGTACCAGGGGTTGCCCATTTTGCCGGTATTGACACCTTGATTGGGGTCGAAAGTTTGCTGCCAAATGCAGATTCGGCGGACAATGTCTGGATAATGTACGTTAATGCACGACATAGACCATGTTGCTCTATATGGTGCAGCAAAAATAAGTGTGCGCGAGGATGAGCTTTCAGAGACTTACGAGGTTTGTCCTTGATATCTAAGCCATAGCATAAAAGGTATGCTAACACGTCCGTTGCTTTATCGGAGTCCAAAAGGTATGCGCGGAATTTCTGCAAAAAATGAGCGGCTGAGGAAGCTGAGCTAGAGCGTCTAACCTTATTCAACTCAACCATCTCCCAAAACAAGATGACTCGGTAATAGTTGAGCATTCGGTTACACATGTCGATGATCAAACATACTGGTCTCTGTTATGTATGGCACCGACTTCCTTGATCCCGGAAGTAAGTTGTTGACAACAGCGAGCTGTTGCTCCAAGATATTCGTGATGCCATCCAGGATGAATGTAAAGTCTTGCGTCCGGTGCTTGACAAGAATCAGACCATTTTCTACGTTTGATAAGGGCAGCTCACCAGTTTTGCCAGGAAATATCGAAATGCGTTTGTTTTGCAAGTCGGTGCGCAAGTTACGATCTCACCGCTCCCTGATGAGACATCGCGAGCGGGACCACTCTGGAAATCGAGCAGAATGCACAAGACTTGTAGGCACATGCCCACTAGAGCAGTTCTGTGGTCCTCCCCTTTGAATACGAGGTGGTTGTATGGAACTTTGCCTGCCATGCTTGCAATCGTGACGTTTGTCGTTTTCGACGAGTTGATGACTGTGTTGAGCAAGGAGCACAACAGCGTCAATACGTCGCGGCGAGGTGTTTTCCGTACCACGTGAAGCGTGTAGAAGGACGGTTTACTGAACAACGACCCAGGGGAGACATACATCTGGCGCGATAGTAACACAAGGAGCAGGCGCAGAACTTCGGTTTTATTTGAATCATACTGAGTGTTCGGGCCCGGATCAGTAGTAGTACCGACACCTTTCTCCCTGCAGTCAAGTTATCACAGGTGGACCAATTGTAGCGAGCCGGAGCGCACCAAATAACATAGTTGATCTTGTAATGATCGACTTGTATTTTCGTAGGCAGGGTAAACCCACAACAAAATAAAAGGTCGTTTATACAACTGAACAGCTTTTCACCGACAGAGGGTAAAAGTGTTTTCTCTGTGTGTGATGTGGATCCTTGACCCCGAGTAGTTGACTTGGTCTCATCGCTATTTTCACCCCCATCTTCGTCTTCGTCATCTTCGATCACAAACTGGGGCGCTTCTTCGGTAGGAAGTGGATTTTCGTTGTCCGCTCCCACTTTCTTCCATAGCACCTCCAGCTCGAATGCATTTGATTCACCCTCGACCTCAAAGACGACGGGAAGCACCCTCTGAAGGACACGAATAGCATTCAACACCTCTTTTGTGGCATTACGTTCGGTCGTAGCAGATTTGATGAGGGATGTCGCATATGAGGCCACGGAACTGCCGGTTGACGAGGGAAATGTGTGGTCCGAGACTAAGTTGAACAACCGAGAGGTGAGGACTCGTATCAAGGTAGCGACGTTCTCCGGCGCGTCCAACATTGCGCGACGAACTAGTTGAGATATTGAGTGCCGCAGCGCGTGGAGTGAACCTACGTACTATCATGAGGTGACACGAGTGAGAAAACATCTGATGGAGTGTCAAACAAGACAAAGTACTGTCATCGTCAAGTGAGGCCCTCGAATACAGTGCGCGAGAAGACGACAGACCTGATCCCAGTAGCTATCATTCTCTGGGATGTTCTGTGTAGGTGAGTGACGAATTAATTGGCGTGTCACTAAATGACTTGTGTACACACCCTGGTCGATATCAGCTTAGCGATTCCGCCAGGTCGACTGCGGAATGCTAGCTTGGCTTCATCCGACAAGAGTCCCAAAGGTGCGGTAAGTTTATGAGGAAGATTCGCGAACATGAAAAGAGTTGTCGATGGATAGGTTGTGGTAGTCACAACTCAAGTACTCAAGGGTAGTCCGGGGCTCCATGACTCTGTTTCCCATTTGGTACAACTTAATTCTAATCAACTCAACCAGGTGTTGAGTTAAGATATCGACAGACTCTTTTTAACTCTGGGTAAAGAATCGTGCAGCAGATGGAGTAGGCGAATGTTCCTTCAATGGAGTGAAGCAGACCCGCGATACATTACGGTCAACGGATGTGTAGTACTTGTCGGGAAGAGAAGGTAATTACGACTTCCCGTTCGCCTTTATACACCCCAACACCATTTGCATTGTCAAGTGTAGTGCCGCCGCTCACATGTTCGATGGCTGGATAATCACCATGCAAAACCACGGAGGAGATGGAAGTAGGATCGTTCATGACACGCACTGATATGCAACCCGACGACCGTACGACACGGATACTGTCAACAGTCACTCCACCAGCAGGCGACAGCGCGACAGTGGATTCAGTCCCTGCTTCATACTCGTAAAGATGGATCTCGACATCGTGGCAGAGTGTGTAATCGGGGCGGCCTTTTCCTGCGGCACCCAAGCACAGCACGCTGTTTGGCTTGATCCAAACTGGTATCTCGTCTAGTGGAACCTTCTCGTGTACCCACGTCGGGCCCGCGATGGTGCGTTGTGGGTTGAACAATGAAGTCCAGCGGCCAGCAGGGATGTAGTATTCAGATTCCTCTCCTTGGGGCACAAATACCGGGGCAACGAGCAACGACGGCCCGAGCATGTATTGTCGGTCAAGATAATGAGTTGTTCTGTCTTCTGAAAACTCGAGGAACATAGCACGCGGTAACGGATGCCCGTTTACATGGGCGTTGACGGCCTGGATCGATCATTTTGTAAACTAGAGTCTCCCATCGGGACGAAAGATAACTCACATGGGTGTAGATATATGGCATAAGACGATGTCTAGCGTCAAGCAATTTCGACATGCCTTTCGCAGCGTCTTCACCGTATTCCCAGGGCACACGGTAGGACGATGAACCATGTAACCTAGAGTGCGAAGAAAAAAGGCCAAATGCTACCCAACGCTGGTAGATTTCCGGTGGGGGGTGTCCCTAGAGAAGTAATGAAACGTTATGTTTGTATTTTGTATCGGTACGCGCACCTCGAATCCCCCAATGTCATGAGATGCGAAACCAAAACCGGATACTGTCAAGCTTAATGCTCCACGAAGGGCCTCGGCCATGGCTTCAAATGTAGATTCACAATCGCCACCCCAATGCTGACAGCGAAGTGAATGCATCGAACACACAAAAGGCACGATAACCTACCACAGGGAATCTGCACAAGGATTAGCACTCCTCAGGTGTCAAATGCATCAACTCGTCACCTTTGACCACCAGCCGCTGATGCTCTGGAAAATACCACCGCTTCGCCCTTTCCAAATCTCTCCTCTAGTAGTTTGAATACTAACTCGTTGTACGCAACTGCGTATGTATTATGCATTCTCATTGGATCTGAACCATCATGATATTTGACATTTGCGTGAGGAATACGCTCCCCAAAGTCTGTCTGGAATAGACATTGGTGACAAGTATAAGGGAAAAGGGGGAGATCAACCTTGAATGTATCCACACCAACATCTAGTAGAGCCGAAAGCTTGTTGGTGTACCAATGACATGCCTCTGGATTTGTGACATCCAGGATTGCAAGCCCAGGTTGCCAGAGATCCCATTGCCAAGGGCTACCATCCGTTCTTTTGATGAAATACCCTCCTCTTACACCCTCTTCAAAAATCGGAGAAAGCTGAGAGATGTAAGGATTGACTGTCTGACAGTTACCTACTAGAATCTGGGTGAAAAACGATCACTTACTCCAGACGCAAATCTTGACGTTAAACCTCCGCTTGATATCAGAGAGGTACGCCTCGGGGTCAGGAAAATTATCAGGGTCAAAAGTAAAAGAACACCTATAACAGCCTTGAGATACTTTGAGGGTTCAGGAGGAAGGACTGACCACTCGTACTGCTTCATCCAAAAGCAATCTAGATGGAAAACACGAACAGAACAGTTGCGGTCTTGCATGCCTTGCAGGAAGCCTGCGACAGTCTCGCCAGAGTATGAAGTCAAGAATGACGTGGACAACCAGAGACCAAAGGTCCAAGCCGGGAGTAGCCTAAGGAAGGGTAAATCATGCTAAATTACACAACGGTAGGACGCGCACGCAGGTCGTCCAGTCATACGGGTATATCGTTCCAGAATCTAGACGGTCGTGAGCTTCAAAGAGTCCTTGTCAAATTTTGTTGAGAATACTGACGTCCAGAGGTTTCTCGCCATAGATGATAAAGTACTCCAGTGAGTTCGCCGCAACACTGGCGCCAACCCTGCTTACTTTCTCACTTCCGACTTCGACTTCGACCTCACCTGGGTGGTTGATGAATACGCCGTAATTCCGATTTGTGATGTAGAATGGGACGCATTTGTAAGCTTGTTCGCTCGAGGTACCACCATCTCTGTTCCACACACTAACAGCTTGTCCTAATTTGTTTGAGTCCGGAGTTCACAGACATGGGACCAGTGACACTTGCCATTCTTGATAAATGTTCCGAATTGTTCACCGAGGCCATAAACGAGTTCTCCTGGTGACATATTGAGCTCGGAATGAATGTAGCGAACACTTTCTGGTGGGTGCGCTGGGTGGGGGTTTGAGCTCGGATCAAGTGCTAAACAGGAGCTGTTTGCAGCTGTTCCAATTGTCCATTTGTACGGAACATCAAACATTCCTTGGTGTTTGAGGCCGGCAGCGGTCAGAGTCCTGCGTGAGTCCTTGAACGTGATGGTATATGGATTTTCGGTGATCTCCGCGGTAAGCCCACCTGTAGCCAAGATTGTGGTGGTATCTGACTTGGACAACGAGACGTCCGGAATGGGAGGAACGTCAGGAAATAGCGGAATAACAGGGAATTCGTCTCTGTGCTTGAAGTGGTCGATGCGAATACCAATAACACCCTGCGTCGGGGAATAAACCTTGACGTTCAAGAGCGGACCTGTGTTATAAGATACTTCTCTCGTCCTCTGGTTTTCACTGGGAGACGACGCACCTCCAAGAGTGTCTCCTCTGTGTCTGATGGGTCGCGTGGCTACCTGGAGGGAGATACCATCCGACTCGGCTTTCGACTGTGTCACCTGTAATCCGTAATACGCTTTTACTCCATGCTTGAGCAACCAAAACCCGTCGTTGAACTTCATTGGGAGGAATCAGGAGATGACAAACATGAATCCACACAACGCTCTGGACAGGAAGGAATGGTCATGGGGTCAAGCCGTCCGTCGAAGCATCATACCTGGCAACTGAGCTGTCATTTCATCTGTTTCATCATAGGTCACGCACTGAACGAAGCGGCCCACGGCCCGTCGAATGCAAAGTACATTCAACGATTTATGTGCCAATCCCAATGCTGAGCACCAGTTTCAATTGAGTCCTTTGAAGTGGAGTGTTCACCGCTCGTCCGGATAGAAACAATTTCGATCTAGTCGAGCTAGTACAAGTCCGAATGTCCGGGTTGCTCTGCTCAGTGCGTACCTGAATTGTGAGGTGAGAACAGCGGTGACCTAGTGAAGCTTACTATTTAATGTGCTGGTATGAAAGACAGAACCCGCAGTCCAGTGGTGGTGCCTAATTGGATGTACCGTCGAACGACGGAACATGTTCGTCTGCGAGTCAACCCATCGCGAGGAGTCGGTGAATTGAATCCGTACTATGTAAGGGATCGCTCACACTCAGCCCTCAAAGTGAGAGAAGAGGAAAGATATGAGGATTCCAAACTAAGGAAACGTTACAGAGAGGTCCCTACTTATATACTACTCTGAAAGCCTAGTCACATGATCAATGGCGTGATATGATGTCATAATTGCACCACCGATGATGTCATAATCCAGAACGTGAATGGTGAAGGGTGAATGGTAGAAGGTTCTGGAATAGCGGTAATTAAATGTGATAAAGTGAAAGGTGAAGATGTGAAGAGTTCTAACATTACCCCCCTTTCAGGGTTGAGACTCCGGGATCGACGGTGGAAAATCAAAGAAAGAATCAGGAAAACGAATATAAGACTTTCGAAACTCAAGAAAATCGGGTTGTTTAAATAATGGGGAAGGCTCAGGAGGAGAGATTCCAAGACAGATAGGACAGACACATCGAGGATCGGAAGATTGTTGTCTTATTTTTATGGCGAGTCGTGGAGCAGAAGGATTCTTTTTATGGAAGTCCTTGATCGCTTGTTGGGCATTGGCAAGATCTCGGACCGGTATCCATTCATTTTCTTCTCTGGGGAATCCCTTCCACTTGATAAGGTACTGGATAGAGTTTCCACTTTGCCTAGAATCGACAACTTCTTCAATCTCATGTTCTGGTTGTCCTTGGACTAAATCGGGGAGAGGAGGTGGCGGTTTCTGTTGTGAAGGAAATTCGCTGGCGTGATAGGGGTGTAAAAGACATTCGTGGAAAACGGGATGAATTTTTCGCCAAGTTTTGTCTAACTTTAGGCGATAGGATGCAAGTCCTTCTTTCTTTATTACCGTAAATGGACCATATCGTTTGTCGTCAAGTTTCTTTGATGGTCTTTCCGTACGGATGTTTGTGGCTTCTAAAAGGACTTGATCTCCGGGTTTGTACTCCACTGGGGGTCTGACACGTCGGTCATGGAACCTTTTCATGTCATAAGCCGCCATTTTCAAGGCTGCTCCCGCTATTTCCCTTGTAGTCTTTATTTCTTCCATAAACTGATGTGCCGCGGGGTTTCGTGGGATTCTTTTCTGATTATATCCCGCTCGTGGTTGTTGTCCGTAGTTGAGAACAAATGGGGAGTAAGTAGTCGCACTGGATGTGTTCTGGTTATGTGCGAATTCTGTGATAGCGAGCCAACTGGCCCAGTCTGATTGTCTGTGGTTTATGTATGTTCGCAGATACTGTTCTACCCATGAGTTGACTCGTTCCGTCTGCCCATCAGTTTCTGGATGATACGCCGTTGATGGAT